>PVIC010037542.1:0-18026 GCA_004025085.1 Thryonomys swinderianus | reverse complement strand
AAAAGTTAACATGTATTACTTCTAAAACAAAATTCAGATATTCCTAATGACAGTTTTGCTAGCTTTTTGGAAGATCTAAGGGTTTTTGTTTCTGTTTAGGGTTTTTGGTAGGCACACTCTGTAAATTAGTAAACACAACTGCTGTGTGTACGACTTACCCTGAGCACAGGATTTACTATCACTGAAATACAAATCTATAGCTACAACTAGAGCACTAAAACCTGGTCCCTGGTTCCAAAGGTTAGTAGTTTAATCATCTTGTGATTAGTCATTAAACACCAAATTTAACTATGTTTATATTAAAATACAAAGGAGGGTGTGTGTGGTGGCACATGCCTAGAATCCCAGCAGTCTGAGAGGCTGAAGAAAGAGGATCCCAGGTTTGAATTCAGCGTGGGAATTTAGCCCCCCCACACACACACACAAGATTGAGGCTGTATCTCATAAGAAGGGCCTGGGTTAAATTTCAAATACCATAAATATAATATGCCAGATAAGCCAAATTAGCATCAATGACATAACATTTAACTATCAATTCTAAATCTTTACTGCCTTAGGGTGAGACAAGGGTAACTACTGAAATCACTCATTAGAACTGCATCCAACACAACATTATACAGCAGAATGATAAGGCATTTCTCTGACATTTAAAAATTTCTTCCTGCCCAACACTTTTAATAGGGACAATGACATTAAACCAAGTTTTAGACATGAACTCCTGTAATCTACATTACACTGTAAATTTCAAGCTATTTTAAACTGGTGTGACATGCATCCCTAAAGAAAAGTTCAAGGGGATTGAAACACTCCCATTTCACAACACTTTGTATATTACGCTTGAAATATAATGAAGTTGCGTTGTTACACTACAATTAATAGACAAAGATCTGACCTGTTGTTATCTTGGAAATCTGAGGATGCACACTACCTAGCATCTTTTTAGCTAGGTACTTTTCCAAAAGAAATATTCATTTATTTAAAAAATACTTTTCCTGCCGGGCGTGGTGGCTCACGTCTGTAATCCCAGCCCTCCTGAGGTAGAGGCAGGAGGATTGCTGAGTTCAAGGCTTGCCTGGGCTACATAGTGAGCTGAGGGCCAGCCTGAACTACAAAGCGAGACCCTGTCTCAAAAAAAAAAAAAAAAAAATATATATATATATACTTTTCCTGTCATACATGAAATCATTCTCGTTTGGAAAGCCACGTGTTATTTTTTAGAGAATGGTGCTGAAAAAACAAAACCCCTAAAAAACCAAGTGCAGTGTTGGGAGCCTTGGGGACCAGGACTCCGGTTCCCTGTTCCAGTTCATCCCAAGCTCTAAACGTGACCTTGGGAAATGTCTCTGGCTGGGGGACTCGGTCCCTCTCAATTACGAGGGCTCAATTCTGGTGCGTGAGGGTGGGACTGGCCCCATGCAACACAGACACAAGGGCTGCAGCTCCTCCGGGCTGCGCAGATCCACCCCAGCTCTGCCTTTCGCCCAGCCTCCCCCATCCGCTGGCCGCCGTCTTGCTCGGAGCAGTCCGCTCCGGTTCCCCCGCGGTACCCAGGATTTGCACCGCGCTGCCCCTTTGTGCCTGGGTGCAACGAAAGGATCTTGCGATCACCTGCAATCATCCTTCCACCGGGCCAAGAAATGCCCAGTCTACTCTTCATTTTCAACCCGCTCGCTCCTCCGGCCCAAAGCCCTGACACCGCTGGACTCGAGTCACCTCCTCCAGAGCTCCGACTCCGGACCCGATCCTTCCCCTCCCTCCGCTTCACACCGCCCTCGCCTCCAAGGGAGTCTTCGTGCCACACAACCCCATTCCTCCTCAAACTCTCACGTTATTTCCAACCGGCCGCCTTCCGCAGATCCCCAAAAACTCGCAGCTCTCCGCGGAATACAGCCTCCCCACTCTCCACCCCTGGGTTCCGAGGGTCCCTCTCACCTCCGCGGTGAGAGATGTGTTTACTGAGGAATCGCTGCTTCTTTTTCTGGTGCAGCAAGGTCGGGTATTTAAGTAACAAAAATGAGGTCACCAAGTACCCTCCCAGGGTAGAGAGAAAGCAAAACGCTGCGGTGGACGACATCTCAGTCAGCGAGTGGGAAGTCTCCCACCTCCCGGGCCTCCGGAACCCCGCGGCGACGGTCTCAACGGCTGCGGCTGCGGCTCGAGATCTGCTCGCCCCCAGCCGGCGTCAGGGGTGCAGCGCACTTGTTCGTGCTGGCCCACTGCGCAGGCGCAAAGCGAGCCCGGCGTCCGGGCAACAAAGGGGCTGTAACACGCAGGCGCGCTTCGACCCCGGGGGTGGGAGCCTGCGAAAAAGTCACGAGAAACCCTGAGCATTCGCCACCTAACCTTGAGGTGGTGGGACGCGCAGTGCTTTCAAAGAGCTCCCAAGTGAGGTGAAAGGTTGGAAACCTGCCATTGTTTTTGTCATGACTCAAGCGGAAAAGACTTTAAGAATTGCCTGAAAAAATTATCACACCGAAAAGGAAAGAGCCCAGGAATTCTAGGAAACGCCAATTGTTTCCCATGCTTTGCACATAATAGGCACTCAAATATTTGTTAATTTACAAGTCTATTTAAAAATAAACTGCCCGGTGTGGTGGCGCACTCCTATAATACCAACACTCAGGAGGCTGAGGCGGGAGGACGGCTGTCAGTTCAAGGCCTGCTTGGACTATGCAGCGAGTTAAAGTCCTGCCTGAATCACAGAGTGAGACCCTCTCTCAAACAACAGAAGACTAGCAGTGCACCCCAGTGGCAGTTTGTGCTTATGTAGAAGGTCCTGAGTTCAACACACAGCTCTAAAAAGTAAATTAAATAAATTTCGGCAGGATTATAAGACACCACTTCTTAGAAAAAGTGGCCACTAAATTCCAGAAAGCTCCACTAGATTCCCTTTCATCCCACAAGTTCGGAACTGTCAAAAGACTAAGAGTCACATTTCAAAACAAAAGAATTAATCCAGAGCCTGAAGGAGACAAAACATATGTATATTTTCAGGGACTGAGTTTGATTAGTTTGCTCAGGCTGGCTTAAAATTCCTGGGGTCTAGGGAACCCCATTTCTCCTCTAGCTAGAACTCAGTCGCTCCATTGTTCACTTTTATTGGTAGTAGGGACTGAACCCAGGAGTGTTGAGCTACGCTGCCAGCCAGCCACCAGCTCGGTTGCCCAGGCCTTGGAGTATCTGGGATTATAGGCATTAGCCAATACACCCGCCTTCCCAGTGTTTTTATTTGTCGATGGTACTGAAGACTGAATGTACGGCCTCACACATACTAGGGTAAGTGTTCTATTGAATCACATTGACTTGCTTCCCTGTATATTTTTCAGTGGGGGAGAAAAAAAACTTTAACAGTAGTCAGTTGTGTTAAGGATATTTCAAATTTGGTCTACAATCTCCAATTCTATTGATCCAGCAATTCAAAATCAGTGTCTAGAAACATAAGCAATTACAAAGTTTTGGTATCTTATTTTGTATATTTTATCTTAATGACATAGCATCAGCAGTTATTTGGTGGTCTTTATGCTGGTAAAACCATAGACTTGTACCACTTAGCAAATTATTTTCAGTATAGGAGTTTTGGGGGGTTTTTTTGAAACAGGGTCTCACTATGTAGTTCAGGTTGGCCTTGAACTTAATTATGTAGTCCAGAGTCCAGGCTGGATTCAAATTCACAGCAATTTTCCTGCCTCAACTGGGATTCTATACTGGACCAGTATAGGAATTTTAAAAGAATAACATCCACATTAATATCCTGAGTTTAAAATTGTTTGTCCTGGTAATGTTGGTTTCCAACATGGTATCTGAGAGGAAGATGAGGGTATTATGTTTGTCTAGCATGCATAGGGTCATGGGTTTCATCCCTACTATGACAAAAAAAAAACCAAAGCAAGGGGTGGGGATTTAGCTCAAGTAGGACCACACCTATATGGGAAGCACAAGGACCTTAGTTCAATCCCTGATATCACCAAAAAAAACCCAACCAAACAAAAAAACCCCACAAACAAGACCTCAGCGTTCCAAGGACAAAATGATTAAAATAAAACAAGCTACCTAAACTACCAGAACAATGAGCCAAAGAAATGCTCTTTTCACTGTTTTGCTTTGCAATTAATTAGTCTTCATACCATTACCATATAAACTAATGGATCAGCTTGTTTTGAAGATAATTTCAGCATCAGGAAAACTCTGACTACAATATCATTTTAGGAAAAAGATTTTGCTCAGTGTAATTATACAATATTCAGTTACAATGGAAGCATGTTTTATTATGGACAGTGAAACAGAAACAATAGAAAACAGAGGTATCAATATTTTCTAGAACAACTATCTTTATTAGGAAGTTGTAACCCTACTTATAATAATTATCAACAATATAATGAAACTGTGAAACAATTATTGTCTAAATGCTGAACTCTTACACCCAAAACACATTTTAGGTATGGGAAAACCCAAATAATATACATACACCAAAAAACAAACATCACATACGCACCAAAAACAAAAAGGTGCAGTTTAGGATTGAACTGTCTGGAAAACGGTTTTTTTTTGGGGGGGCAGGGTCTCACTTTGTAGTTAAGGCTGGCCCTGAACTCACTATGGAGCCCAGGCAAGCCTAGAACTCAGCAGTCTTCCTACCTCTGCTTCCCAAATGCTGGGATTACAGGCATGAGACACCACACCTGGCACTGTGGTATGTGGTACTGGGCAAGAGTCACCACATCTGGTATTGTATGTGGTTACCAGGGATTGAACCAGGGACCTTGCACTTGCTAGGCAGGTGCTGGAACCACTGAGCTAAATCTCCGGCCCTGGAAAACTTATTGCGTCACCACTTTAAGAACTCCGCGGAGCACCTTATAGCTCATAAGCTGCACATTTTCCTTGGGAGGGAAACAAGGTCCTCTTTCAGTCACATACGCGTAAGGAAATCTCAAAACCCAAAGGCCATCAGGTGGGAGAGTAATTTCTTGTTTTTCTGGGTAAAATACTGGACACGGTGGTGGACCTGGTTGAACCTAAAAGACATAAGAAATATAATAATTTTTACATTTCTCAATAAGAAATACCTGAAAGTGCCTATACAAGTAATAGGTTCAAAGAGCATTTAAGATTAAGCAGACGGTGGGTATGGTGGTGTATGCCTATAATTGCAACTATTCAGGAGGCTGAGGCATGAGGACTGCAATTATGAGCCAGTTGGGGCAATTTACAAAATTTTTAAAAAGAGATGAGGATGTGACTCATCGGTACAGTGCTTGCCTAGCCTGCAGGGAGAATTAGGTTCAGTCCCCAACTATCTACCAGCGGGTGGGCAGAAAGAAAGAGAGGCACAGTAAGCTTAGGGGTACAGAACATACTCATTGTGTGCAAGGCCCTGGGTTCTCTCCCCAGCACTGAAGCACAAAAAAAAAAAACAAAAAACAAAAAACGCAAAAAACCAAGCTGGGTAACAATCTCAAATCTGACCCCAATGTGGGCAACTTGAGACATTAATACCCTACCTCGGAATTAAAAAAAAACATTATTTCATTGTGAAGGCCCTGGGTTACATCCCCATACAACAGTTTAAAAAAAAAAAAGATTAAGCCTCTTTTTAAAAAAAGTATTTATGGTACCGACCAGGGATCGAACTCAGACCCTTATGCTTGGAAGGCAGGTGGGGTACAACTGAGCTAAATACCCGACCCTCCTAAGTCTTAATGGTACTTTCTTTTGATAGCCTCTCTATCTCGTCCTCCCCCCTCCTTTTCTTTTTTGTGGTACCAAGGATCAAAATCATAACCTTGGACTTATAAGGCAGGCAGCAGAGCCTCTGAGCTAAATTTCCAGCCCAGTTTTTCCTTTTGAGACGGGGTCTCTCTATGTAGTTCAGGCTGGCCTAGAATTCACAGTGATCCTCCTCCCAAAGCCTCCTGAGTTCTGCTATACACACATGGCCACCATGTCCTGCCAATAGTACATTATTTAGTCTCAAATATTACCTCACTTTTCTGTAAGTTTTTAAAGTTCAAGTTGTATTTTTGAACCAGATATGAACTATGTGAAATGATTAAAATCCCGAGTTTTCTAGCTATCATGAAAATAGTAAAACAAAATTTCCATAATTTATTTGATTTTTCTTTTTTTTGAGACAGGGTCTCACTTTGTAGTTCAGGCTGCCCTGAGCTCACTATGTAGGCCAGGCAAGCCTCGAACTCAGCAATCCTACTACCTCTGCTTCCCGAGTGCTGGGATTACAGACATGAGTCACCATGCCTGGCTTGATTTTTCTTTTTAAGAAATGGGGCCTCATTTATGCTGCCAGTCTGCCCCCAACAGGCATGAGTCACTGCCAGGCTCCCGTAATTCCTGTTTAATAGTATAATGAGCTCGCTTCAGCAGCACATATATTAAAAAACAGAATACTTCTGCATTAAGTATAAAAGGTATTTAAATTTGTTTAGTGAAGTAACTAGTTTTATTATTACATTGTGCTTCAAAAAAAAATCTATAGATGTATCACCATTTCTTTCTTGGGGGGAGGGTCTTTATTTCTTACCTGGGGCATCAGTATTATCTGCAAAGGAGCATCAGGAACCACAACAAAAAGCCTCATAAGTTGAGCATAATGTGGTTTTAGCCCTCTACCCTGAGATGAGGACAGAATATATAAGGGCATATCACTGTTCAGGGCTTTTAAAGCCGATTCCTTCGGCCCGCTTCCCATCACTTTCATTATTTTGTCAGGTCCTGAGCACATGAATCTCCGACCTCGAGAGTCTTCATATTCAAAGCCCACAAAAGCCCGAGCTATATCATCTCGACGTCTTCCTCTTCCCATTACCACTGCACTTCTCTTTCCAGGAATGGCTTTGTTCGGAGCAGGCCAAGAATTTGTGTCTAAATCTCCTTCATCTTCAGCTCTAGTCCGGATGACAATGTCCCAAGGCATAAGATAGTTTGTTCCTGGAATGAAGCCCTGCTGATCTAAACCTGTATGAAAGTTGTAAGACTTAGCAGGCCCTAGTTTAACCAAAGACCAGCTGGAGAATTTGGGTAGAAGACCTTTTGGGCAATTGGAATGCAACATGCCTGGGAGATACTCAACAGTGGATGCCTGCCGATCAACCAAATTTGGTCTCTTCTCAGGTTTAACTTCTCCTTGGCCATGAACTTCTGCATTGTCCCCTCCAGCTTGTGGATCAGCTGGATAAGTACCTAAGCTATCTGTAGACTGACCCAGACTCAGAGCTAAACTCAGGCTTGTGCTCTCTCCTTGGGTCTGAGGTTCTTTCTCTTTAAGTTTATCAGCATCCGAATCTGGAGGGGCAGGAGAGGATTCATTTTTGGCAGGAGCAGGATCTGGAGTACTTGGTTCAAATACTGGGAAATTGATATGATCCAATTTTCCACAACACTTTTCTTCCAGAAGCTAAAAAGGGGAAAACAAAATGCTATAAACTTTTCAACCATGATCAATACTGTGTAAACAAGTAAGTATAAAGGATTTGCCTTGGGCTGGAGATTTAGCTCAGTGGTTCCAGCGCCTGCCTCGCAAGCGCAAGGTCCTAAGTTCGATCCCATAGACCACATACAGTGCTGGGCATGCTGACTCACGCCCACCAGCAATCAATACCATATACCACAGTCCCGGGTGTGGTGGCTCACTCCTGTAATCCCAGCACTCGGGAGGCAGAGAGAGGAGGATTACTGAGTTTGAGGCTTGCCTGGGTTACATAGTGAGCTCAGGGCCAGCCTGAACTACAAAGTGAGACCCTGTCTCCAAAAAAAAAAAAAAAAAAAGAATTTGCCTTGATTATATAGGACAATCCAGTTGTATTTACATTTCTAAGTATTTTGCTTTTTTTTTTTTTTGAGACAGGGTTTTGCTTTGTAGTTCAGGCTGGCCCTGAACTCACTATGTAGCTCAGGCAAGCCTCCAACTCTGGAATCCTCCTACCTCTGCCTCCCGAGTGATGGGATTACAGGCTTGAGCCACCAAACCCGGCATCTGTGGTATGTGGTACTGATTGCTGGTGGGCGTAACCACCACACCTGGTATTGTTTTATGTGGTTGCTGGGGATCGAACCAGGGACCTTGCATTTGCTAGGCAGGCACTGGAACCACTGAGCTAAATCTCCAGTCCCTTGCTTGCATATTTTTACTCAGATGATATTTAGCAAGAAAAGGGAAAACAGGAAGAAGAAAAAATTCAGAGTCTACCTGATAAAAGTCATAGTTAGCTGCCTTGATATCAAAAGGGTCATCTCGAGGTGCTTGCTTCCTTCCACAGTTACAGGCACCAGTGGATCGAGCTCGGCTGTTGTGATAGAGCACAGGGGGATTCCTATCAGCCTCTGGTTTTTCTCCTAGAAAATGTAACAGTCTCTATTAATTCCACAAACACAATGCAGAGTCAAGTATACTTTGCATTCCATAATACAGAGAACAAATGTTCTCAAATAGTTTTTTCAAATAGTTTTTCAAATAGTTCTTCAAATAGTTTTTTGGAAATAAAAAAAGTACATACACAAAACTTTAGATATACATAACAGAAGAAACAAATGAATAAACATTTTTAGTCTAAAGATTTTGTTTCTCAGTGTTGGGGATGGAACACAGAACTTGATTCATGCTATGTAAGTACTCTCCCACTGAACTAAGTCCCCAATCCTAATCTAAGCATCTGAGTTTCTAAGTGAATTTTTCCTTCTGCTGCCATCATTATGGTGACTTTACATTTCATTACATTCACTTTAATCTGACAAATACTTCAAGACAAAAATATCGATGTAAAATTTCTGAAACTCTGTACTACTTATCAATTATCCGTGCATAAGGTCCATTCTTTAAATATAAGAAAATTTTTTTAAAGATATAGTAATGGCTTATATTTTCCTTTTACAGCAGTTTCCTTTTATAGCCAACCCACCTAAATTTCTGTAAGCACTTTTTAAAATATCAAAAAAGAATAAAAACACGGCTTTAAGTTTTAATTTCAAAATAGTGAGAAATAATTAGCTAAATTTTAAAAATTTACCTGATTTAGGTAACGAGTGAAATTTATGTACACAGTGTTGATCAGTTAAACTCCTCTCCTCACAGAGCTGATGGCCGTTGCTCCAAAATTTGTAGCAGTCTTCATGTAACTGCATGGCATATTTGTGAAAGGCTGGACCTCTAGCATGTTGACTGTACACTCGGAGAGCCTGTGCAAGCTGATTCTTATGAACAGTCATTGTGTAATTATGAGGCAAATTTGACTGATAGGCACTATGGGCCATGGGTAAAGCTTTTTGGCACCGGTTTTCTGAGAATTTTGTGTCAATATCCAAAAACCCTTCCAACACTTTAATACTGCTTAAAATCTTAGAAGTCAGCTCTCCAGTGGGGGACCCCACATCTTCCTCTTTCCCATCAATAGCCACTTCATATAGTTTTGCAGCAGCTGAGATCCACTTCTGATAAGTGGGAAGTTCAAAATGGGAAGGCTGTGGGTTCCTGCCCACACTGTCATCAAAACCTTTCTTGCTTAGCACCAGCTCCACATGCTGCCACAGAAATTCTCGTAGAGTGAAATCCACGAGTTGGCCTGAAGAACTGGAACTGCTACTATCAATGTGGAAGGAAAGTTGCTGTCGGCTGTGCTGCCTCATCACCTGGTATCGCCTAGGCCCAGAAAGAGGTGCAGGAACCAGCAAAGATTCAGGATCCTTCACAGTACAATGACTTCTGAGTTGGTCCAGCAACATGCCTACGGGGTCCTCCTCCTGGCTTCCAGGGACTATGTACACAAAAGCCTGGTTAGCAGGTACAGTAAAGAGGCAATTAATACTTTGATTAGTCAAGACTCGACTCTTGCGGAAGATTCTATAGATCTGGTCCTCCAAGGCATGTTGCAATCTTCTTTTGGGAGAATGTTTCTTGGGTTTGTCTAGATGAGCAGTGTCCTGGCTCCGAGGAGGTTCCACCTTAAGGGCTCCATTGAGTTGAAAGAGGAAAAGAAGTCTAGGTGGGCAAGGTCGGCAGTTTAGTTTCCAGTCTTTGCCAACTGGACAATCCTTGATGGCTGTTTTGAGGAGGGGCAGTACTTTCTGTCTCAGCCCATCCAGAGCTCTGAATACTCGATCATAAGTGATGTCAAAAGAGCAAGTAGGGTGGACCAGGAGCAAGATGTGACAAACAGAGAAAAGGTAAAGGAGACTGAGGCACTGCAACTTCTCCTGATGCTTCCAGAACTCATGCGCTTCTGCGTGAGGTAAAGTGAGGCCTCCTCCAGCTTCCCCACTCTGAAGAGCACGACAAGCCCGCAAAAGCTGTGAATTATCACAAATGGAAGTGAGAAGAAGATAAAGAACTTTGCTTTCCTGATTGTAATAGGCCTGAAGAAGGCTGAAGTCCTGGGAAGTTGCTTCAGTTCGGTTACCTTCCGCGCCAGCTCCACCTCCTCTAACTGTATCCCCGGTGGCAGCCCCTGGATCCCCGGCTCCACCGGCCTCACTGATAGCGCCAGCTTCAGTCTTGGTTCCAGGACGTGCATCCTCCGGATCTTGGTGGCAAAAGAGGGGAAAGATCTGTCGGTCGCACACCGTGTTCACAAGGGAGAACTTCTCGGAATTCAGGCGCAGAGCCGTCTTGCCGAAGATTCCCACCACGCAAATCTCATCCTCTCGCCACGGAGGCTCCGGTGCGCCACCCGTGTTCCCTACGCCTTCTGTAGGGGACCCTCCGGGACTTTCAGAGCCCAGCCAGGCTGAGGCTCCCATTAGAAGCTCTCGCAAGCTGACAGGACCCGCCATTGTAGCGCCCTCTCTGAAGTCCTTCCGGTCCGCCCTCTAAACCATACCGTCCCGGTCCAGTTGTGAAATCTCCTCTCCGCTTCTTCAATTCCTGGTTTTCTCTCACTTTGGTTCCGCCTCCTGTTCTTTCCTATTTTATGTCCGAGGGCTTTGCAAATCCTAAATTTCTTTAATTTGAGAATGTAGAAATAGAGATGTCAAAAAGACAATTAGAGAGCAGGGAATAATGGCTCACGCCTGCCAAGTACGCGAGAGGCTAAAACAGGAAGATCGCTAATTCCAGGTCAGTCTTGGAGATTTAGCAAGACCCTATCTTTCAAAATAGAGCAGGGTTGGGGGTGTAGCGCAAAGGTACGGCGTCCTGAGTTCAGTAACAAGTACCACACACACCGATCGCTTGTGCTTTGCCTATTTATCTCTCCTCTCACCCCCTAAATCTTGGCAACTTCTAATCCTTTTTCTTTTCATGGTCTACATGGTTTTGCCTTTTCATATACTTGGAATCATTCAGCACATAGCTTTTTTCTTTTCTTTTCTTTTTTGGCTTCTTTTACTTGGTGGTATGCCCTAAATATACCCTCTACTTACGGCCTTTTTATGACCTAAGAGCTCATTTCTTTTTAGTGCTGAAAATGATCTATGTTAGTGTGTACCCCAGTTTCTCCATTCATTGGAAGGACGTTGTTGCTTCCAATTTTTTTGGCAATTATAGATAATCTGCAATAGCCATCTGTGTGAAGGTTTGTGTATCTGATGTTTGTATTTTCTTTTTTTTTTTTTTTTTGAGACAGGGTCTCGCTTTGTAGTTCAGGCTGGCCCTGAGCTCACTATGTAGCCCAGGCAAGCCTGGAACTCAGCAATCCTCCTGTCTCTGCCTCCCGAGTGCTGAGATTACAGGCATGAGCCACCACGCCCAGCATTGTATGTGGTTACCAGGGATAGAACTCAGGACCTTGCGCTTGCGAGGCAGGCGCCGGAACCACTGAGCTAACTCTCCGGCCCCTCTATTTCTTTTTTTTCCCAACATATCTATTTCTTGGTGTTTATATGAGTGTTTGCTAATGTATTGTATATGATTTGCTAATGTATTTATGTTTTATATGTTTTCCATATGTGCTATACTTTTATTTTTAAAAAAAGATTGAAAAGAAAAACCAAAGCCAGGCATGGTGGCACACTCTTCTTATCTGAGCACTTAGCAGGCTGAAGCAGGAAGATTTCCATGAGTTCAAGGCAGCCTGAACTACGGTGAGACCCTGTCTAAAAAACAGAAAGAAAAGCAAAACCAACAGCTCCATTAGTTTATATTTAAAAATGTAACCGACTGCCGGGCGTGGTGGCTCACGCCTGTAATCCCAGCACTCGGGAAGCAAAGGCAGGAGGATTGCTGAGTTCAAGGCTTGCCTGGGCTACATAGTGAGCTCAGGGCCAGCCTGAACTACAAAGCGAGACCCTGTCTCCAAAAAAAAAAGTAACCGACTGCACCTTGGTTGTTTACATTGTTTTGCAAGATTCTGTTTCAGTCTTCACATTGGCAGACATGTCACTGCAGGCCTGTATTCTCAGTACTTTGAGAGGCTGAGGTAGGAAGGTCACAAGTTTGAGTTCTGTGTGGGGCAACTTAGCAACTCAGTGAGGTTCAGTCTCAGAATAAAAAATAATGGACCAGGATATAGCTCAGTGTGAAGGTTCTAAATTCAGTCACTCCCACCACAAAACAAACAAGCATTGGAAGCACATAATAAGTAGTAGTTTAATGACACTATACCATTTACAGGGTAAATGTTACATTATAAAATCTGTCTTAAAAATTAGTAAAAGGTAGGGCACATTTTAATACTGATACAATGGCAGTAGAAGCTTTGCAAATGTGTGTGTGCATGTGATTTTTTTTTTTTTTTTGGAGACAGGATCTTGCTTTGTAATTCAGGCTGGCCCTCAGCTCACTGTGTAACCCAGGCAAGCCTCAAACTCAGCAATTCTCTTGCCTCTGCCTCCCGAGTGCTGGGATTACAGGCATGAGCCACCACGCCCAGCACTGTGGTATGTGGTATTGATTGCTGGTGGGCGTGAGTTGCCCAGCATTGTATGTGGTTACGGGGGATCAAACTCAGGACCTTGTGCTTGTGAGCCAGACGCCGGAACCACTGAGCTAAATTTCCAGCCTGTGTGTGTGATTTTTATAGCACTTTTCTCATGAACCTTTATCCCACAAGAATGGTCAAACTAGCCACGTGAGGTGCTGCATGCCTGTAATCCCAGCACTGGGAGAATGAGGCAGGAAGACATATCAAGTTCAAGAGGGCTGCATAAAGAATTCAAAGCCAGCCTGAACAACATAGTGAGACCCTGCCTAAAACAAAACAAAATGAAACAAAAGAATGGCCAAATTGTTTACATTACAATGGTATAGTATATAATGTTTTGTTAATATTATAAACATAAGTGCTCCATAAAACATGATTCTGTTACAAACAGCTGCTATATTCTCAGTGATTATTCCTTTCATTCTTACGTAATATAAAAGTAGTTATCACATTTTTTTTTTTTTTTTTTGAGACAGGGTCTTGCTTTGTAGTTCAGGCTGGCCCTGAGCTCACTATGTAGCCCAGTCAAACCTCGAACTCAGCAATCCTCCTGTCTCTGCCTCCCGAGTGCTGGGATTACAGGCATGAGCCACCACGCCCGGCTAGCTATCACATTTTTAAGAAAAACAACTTCTACTACAAGCAGATGTTTCTCGTACTCTACTATTTCATTTTCACCCATAAATGTGTTGTAAACATGTATATGGGTCTCATGAGCAGAACTGCCTACATAAAATATTTGTCCCCACATCTGCTTTCCCATCTGGTTGCTTTTCAATATCACTCTATTTGCCACCTCAAAGCAATATTTTTCTGTGGAAATATAGGCATTTTTGAGAAGTTACTAAGTTATCTTTTTAGTCTAACATGGTGGTGGCAAACTTACGGCACACCAGAGTGTGCCAGAGTGGGCTGTTTGTATCATTGGCAGCTCTAAAATGTTCGCCACCATTAAGAAGCTAACTGGAGGGTACTTCAAGGATGTTATCCATATAATGGCTTGTTTTCTGACTAGTAAGTTCAGTGAAGATCAGAAATCCTTATTTCCTACAAATGTAGGAGCTGCTATCTTTACTCTTGGGACTCAGAAAGAGATCAGCATCAAAACTAATTCTGAGGCTATGGAAGTAGCCTAGTGGCAGAGCACGTGTCTACCATGGGCAAGGCCCAGGGTTTGATCCCCAGGACTGTAAAACAGCAAAAATAAAACATCTAATCGTTTCCCTTCTTCTACAGTACTTAGCACACATATGAAGCAAGCCCTGGGTGAAGTTGCAGATGTGCTTACTACCAAGTAAACGCACTTGGAAAACTGGGAGGAGAAATACTTAGCAACTTTGCAAGAGAATGACTAAGAAGGTTGCTAAGCAAAATATAAGGTGCTCAGTTAAATATGAATTTGGGTTCCCTTTCTAGCACTAATATCAACAGGAGGAGTAAGGGGTTGGGGATGTAGCTCAGTGGCATTGTGCCTGCCTGGCAAGGGGAAGGTCCTGAGTTTGATCCTTGGTACTAAGAAAAACAAAGCAAGTAAGGAATACCTCAGACTATAATGAGTCAGACACCGTTACCTACCTAAGGTGCTTGAAATTGTACGTTACCATTTTTTTTTTTTTTTTTTTTTTTTTTTTGCTTTTTGGAGACAGGGTCTTGCTTTGTAGTTCAGGCTGGCCCTGAGCTCACTATGGTGCCCAGGCAAGCCACCGCGAACTCAGCAATCCTCCTGTCTCTGCCTCCCGAGTGCTGGGATGACAGGCGTGAGCCACCACGCCCAGCATTATATGTGGTAACCGGGATCGAACTCAGGTCCTTACGCTTGCGAGGCAGGCGCCGGAACCACTGCGCTAACCCTCCGGCCCTGTACGTTACCATTTTTAAGGTCACATGGGGCCTTGTGCTTCAACTCCTTTTGTAAAATAGTTACATTTGGATGAGGAATGGTCTGCTTTATTCCTATGGAAATAAAATCTAGGGGGCCTTTTTTGTAGATTTTTGCTACAGTTGTAGCAAGCAATGCAGGAGCTTGATGGGACAAAACCCTTTTCAATCTGGGCATTGTGGCACATGCCTATAATCCTAGAATTCAGGAAGCTGAGGCAAGGGGATTGCTGAGAGTGTGAGGCCTGCTTTGGCTACACAGTAATTCAAAGCCAGCCAGAGATATATAGCACGATTGTGTCTCAACTCCCAGCCCTAAAAAAGTCTTTTCATTTACCTGAAATAAATAGGATGAATAGGAATCAGACCATTGTCTTTTTTTTTTTTTTTTGAGCAGAGATTTTACTATGTTGCCCATGCTGGGTGTAAATTTGTCAGCTCAAGTGATCCTCCTGCCTCGGCCTCCCAAGTAGCTGGGACTGCAGGCAGGTACCACTATGCCTGACAATATCAGACTTATTCTGAGAAAGGATGTTACTAAGTTTCCCAGCCTGGACTTTCATTTGTGATGCTTCTGCCTTAGCATCCTCAGTAGAGTTATAGGCATGTACCACCACACCTAGTTTCAGACTTTTTTCTTTAAGTACTACTGCACTTGTACTATATAAACTGAAGGTAGATAAATTTCAACAACCTCTTGATGCAACCTAAGCTGGATAACTCCAGGATAAACATCACTTTGCAGACTATATTTTCCCAGCTTGTTCTTTTACCATCATGCAAATTAGAAAATACCCAAAAATGCACAGCTTCCACACATACACGAAGTCTTCAAATGGAATTATGCCGGTATATTTAAGTACATCCAATATTAAGAAAAGATTTGAATGTTTTTTATCTGTATATTTGATGGATCATCACGTAGAATTCTATAGAGTTGGCATCAGTTTGGTTCATCAAAGCTGCTTGTAGAAAGTGGCAGAGTTTGAGTTGGGCTTCTAGGGTGAGCCAGCTATGGAGGAAAAACAAGAATTATGCTCTTGTGGGTAACACAACTCTCCTTCCTCATGAACAAAACTGTTTGCTGTTGTTGCAGGTTATTGTGACATATAGAGTCTACAAATCACTTTTCCCAGCTTTTCTAATGTAATCCAAACTTTCTGGATAGAGCCTCTCCAAAGAGATGAGGAGTTGGGGAAAGGAGGCTGAGGCAGAAGGGTACCACAAATATGACTCAGTGTGGGCTACATATAGTAAGCTCAAGGTCATCCTGGAATACATAGCTAGTTTATCTTAAAACAAAAACCAAAACAAGGAAAGAAGGTGTGGTAACATATTATTGTAGTCCTAGCTACTTGGACAACTGAGGCAGGAGGATTGCTGGTTTAAGTCCAGCCTGGGCAACTTAGCAAGACCTTATCTCAAAATAAAAGATAAAAAAGGAGGGACTTAGCTCAGTGCAAACAGCCTGGGTTCAATCTTGAGTACCACATAGACTCCCCAAAAAAGGGGTGGGGGAGCTGGGACATCAGTGGTAAAGTACCTGCCTAGAATGTGTTAGCACTTCACAAACAAAAAGAGCTGGAGGTATAGCTCTGTGCTAAGAATGCTTCTTTGTTATATACAATGCTCTGGATTCAAATCCTAGCCTGGCAGGAAAAAGAGAAAGAGAAAAAAAATCTCTGTTCGCTGAAGCCACTGTGGCCACATTAGTGCCATCCATAGCCAAATGCACACAGTTGCTTCAGAGCTAAAACCAAAAGGAAGCCTAAGGGCTGGGTGGATACTTTTATCTGTTCCCATATTTCCCAACAGACTGTGCTAATTATGGGGTAGGACTGAGACAGCAAGGATCCTAGAGCTGAAGAGAGGGACCAACGGGCTGAATCCCTCAGGGAGGCCTCTTCTTTTTGGCCACTGCTTTTCACCATTTTTACTATCAGCAAGAATGGGGCGGGGAGGAAGGAAATTGATCACACCTACAAGGAAGGCAGTAGAATGTCAAGAAGGATCAAACTGATGGTCAACAGGGACACCAACAAAAGACCCTGGCTCTGGGGACCTGAACCCAGTGGCTTTGCACTGACCTACATCATTACTCCTTGAAAAATTTTTAATTTTTCTTTTTGAGACAAGATTTCACAAAGTCACTAAATTAACCAGGCCAAGCCTGAACCTGTGATCTTCCTGCTTGAGCTTTCTAGAGTTTTAGGATTATGGATAAACACCATCACACCTTGCAGACACTTCAAGCAAGGGACAAAGGGGTGGGAGAGTGCTGGCAGCAGAGCTGGTGTGTCTGGTACAGGATAGAAAGAACTATTTCAAGTCAGAGCCCAGCAGCCCTGGATCCAGAGCTCTACCAGGGGAGGCAGGAGATGGCCACTCTTCATAGGTACAACAACAGCAGCAATCAGAAATAGGAACAGGGACAAACAGGTTCAAGTCAGGATCCCTTCCTGTGTCACAGCCATAGTCCCTTACAGTTCAGCTCCTGAAATAGGCTATGATCCCTCTTAGCATGGGACCCTTATACACACTGTTTAACACACTTGGAACTTCCTTCCTGCTGACATTTATGGTGAGTCTACCTCTTCCCAATTCATCTTTCAACTCTCCCTTCAAGCGCCATGATTTTCTAGAGAAATCCTTTGCTTTGTAGTTCAGGCTGGTCCTGAGCTCACTATGTAGCCCAGGCAAGACTTGCACTCAGCAATCTTCTTGCTTCTGCCTCCCGAGTGCTGGGATTACACCTGTACCTTTCCCCTAAACTATACCCTTAGTCCCTATATAAATTATTTTCAAGAAAAATAAACTTTTTTCCTTAAAGTATTACCTGAAATTTTTTCCTCAAGGCCCGGGTCATTACAGGAGTGAGTCCAGTTCCTGTTTCCATATTTTCTTTATTGACCAGAGGAGTTCCCCCTGGGCTCCTGCAAAGATATTAAAAATATTAAGAACTGTGTTTTATCCTTATTTTTCAAATGAATTTGGAATACACAAAAATCAGAGACTATATTACCTCTCCACATCAACTTTTCTAAGAAGCTTCCGCAGATCTACCTGGGTTTTACCTGGAGTACTGATAAAATAAAAACATAAACATTAGAACTTGCCATATTTCATCACTTCTCCCAAAACAAGGTAGTCATTATTATAGGCAGCTTCTAGTTCTGAATTTTTTCTTTTTTGGTACCAGGAATTGAACCCAGGGCTTTGCACTTGCCAGGCAGGCACTACACCACTGAGCTATACTCTTAGACCTATAGTTCTGCTTTTTAC
>PVIC010037541.1:0-18040 GCA_004025085.1 Thryonomys swinderianus | reverse complement strand
TCCCACACCAAGTTTCCTATAGAAATATTCCACTCTATAAAAGCTGTCCTACTTTCTAGAACTCATTTGCATCTACAGGTGTTCATGCCAAAGAGAAGATCCGGGAATTGTCTATCTGTGATCTATTGATTTCACTTATTAGTATATCCTCCAGGTGTCTCCATTTGTACCTAAATGGATCGATCTTGTCATTCTTTATTGTTACTTTCTTGATAAAGGAAGTGCAAACTTAAATTTAAATCACTTGGCAGTTTTAAGATATATAGTTCTCAGGCTGGAGATTTAGCTCAGTGGTTCCGGTGCCTGCCCCGCAAGTGCAAGGTCCTGAGTTCAATCCTGTAACCACATAAAACAATTCTGGGCATGGTGACTCAGGCCCACCAGCACTCAATACCACATACCAGAGTGCCAGGCGTGGTGGCTCATGCCTGTCATCCCGGCATTCGGGAGGCAGAGGCAGGAGGATTGCTGAGTTCGAGGCCTGCCTGGGCTACATAGTGAGCTCAGGGCCAGGCTGAACTACAAAGGGAGACACAGACACTGTCTTAAAAAAAAAAAAAAATGTAGTTCTCCTCATTTGTCAGAAGATGTCAGTATTAGTACATTGCAGAAATTAGGAGCATGTTAGTTCTCCCCTATGAGGTCAAGAAAATAGACATGCAGTGAGGCTAAGGGTGCAACTCAGGGGTGGACCACGTGCGTACTGCTAGGGTACTACTTTCTATATTAAATTGGAACTATAATTCAAAATTGCCAGTAAATTCATGATTAAAATATGAGTGTCTAGTGTCTTTATTTTGCAGCACATTTATTGATACATTTTTAATACACATAATGATAACATTCATCATAGGGAATTTGTACCTGAACATGATATATCTTGGTTTTTCTTTTTTCTAGTTTTCCCCCTTCTTTCTACCCACCCCACTTCTCCTTATTTACAGTCCACTCCTTATTTACAAAAGTTTTGTTTCCATTTTTCCCTTCTCTTTCTTGCTTCATTCCCCTGACCCCTTCCCTTTTTCTCCTTTCTCCTTTTGAACATTTTCTTCCCATTTCCTAGTGTCTATTTGGTCTTTACTTCTGCTTTCAATTTCTCACACCAGAGGAAAAAAATATATAGTGCTTAAACATGTGTGTTACATTTATTTCACTTAGCAATATGGTCTCAAGCTGCATCCATTTAGCTGGAAATATTTCAAGTTTATCCTTTATGGTATAGTAGTACTTTATTGTATAAAAAAACCCCACATCTTCTTTATTCATTTGTTCATTGGTGAGTATTTAGGCTGTTTCTAATATTTAGCTATTATAAACATGGATGTACATATATCACTGCGGTGTGATGCTTTTAATTCTTTTAGGAAGAGACCAAGAAGGGATGGATTGAACACAACCTCTAATTTTAGTTTTTTAAGGAATCTCAGGCTGGAGATGTAACACAGTGGTCCCACTGCCTACCTGGCAAGTTCAAAGTCCTGAGTTCGATCCCCAGTACCACACAAAAAAAGGAATCTCCACACTGATTTTTGTGGTGATTGCACGAGTCTAAATTCCCACCAACAGTGGAAAAGGGTTCCTTTTTTCCCCACAGCCCTGCCAACATTTGTTATTGGCTTATTTCTTTTAAAAAAATGACTTTATTAGTACATTTTATACTTACATTTTGATCACATTCAACATTGAGAATTTGTACCTGTACATGACACATCTTGATTCTCATTTTTCTCCTTTCCCCTGCCTTCCCTACCACCCCACCCCCTACATATAAGCTTTGTTTCCTTTTTTTAACTATCAAATTTTTCTTCCCCTTCTTTTCTTTCCTCTACCTATCCTTTCCCTTTTCCTTTTGCGTGTTTTCTTCCTAATTCACAGTACCTATCATACTTTTTGGCATTCATTTACACATTCAGTTTTTCATACTAGAGAAAATATATGGCATTTACACATCTGTATCCTATTTCACTTATGAGTGTGTACTCAAGGTACATCCATTTCAGTATAAATTACTCAAATCTATCATTGTTTATGGCTGAATAATACTCCATTTCACATACACACACACGTGGGCATTTAGGCTGTTTCCAAGATTGAGTTATCACAAAATGAACCGCTATAAACATGGGTGCACATATGTTGCTGTGGTATGATTCTTTTGATTCTTTCAGGTATATACCTAGCAAGGAAATAGCAGAGTCAAATGGCACCTCTAAATTTAGATTTTGAGGAGTCTCCACACTGATCTCCACAGTGGTTGTACCAATCTACATTCCCACCAACAGTGGAGAAGGGTTCCTTTCTCCCATAGCCTCACCAGCATTTGTTATTGGTTTATCCCTTGATAGCAGCCATTCTTTGTGAAGTGAAATGGAATCTTAGTAATGCTGTTTACATCTGCATCTCTCAAATGACCGGGGATATTGAACATCTCCTCATATGTTTCTTAGCTATCTTTACTTCATCTGAAAAATATCTGTTCATTTCAGATCCCTATTTTTAAAAATTTTATCATTATTGGTACGTTGTGTATACACATCATGATCACACTCAATATTAGGAATTTGTACCAGTATATGACACGATCTAATTCTCATTTTTTCCCATTCCCCTATCCACCCCACAACCCCACCCTTAAATATATAACCTTTGTTTCCATTTCTTTATCATCACATTTTTTCTTTACCCCTCATTACTCACCCCTCCACCACATTTCACTTTGAATATTTTCTATTTCACAATATCCATCATACATTCTAGAACTCATTAACATCTTCCGTTTCTTGTACCAGAGAAAAGATACAACTTTTACACATCTGTGATCTATTTATTTCACTTATGAGTATGTCCTGAAGGAACATCCATTTGAGTATAAATGACTCAAACTTATCATTCTTTAAGGCAGAGTAATACTCCGTTTTATAGAAAAACCATATCTTCTTTGTACAGTCTCCAGTTGATGGGCATCTGGGTTGTTTCCAAGATTGAGCTATCACAAACTGAGCTGCTATGAACATGGGTACACATATGTCACTATGGTATGAATCTTTTAATTCTTTTGTGTATATTCCTAGCAGAGTAATAGCAGAGTCAAATGGGACCTCTAAGCCTAGTTTTTGAGGAATCTCCACATTGACTTCCATAGCGGCTGTACCAGTCTACATTCCCACCAACAGTGGAGAAGGGTTCAGATCCCCAGTTTTGAACTGGGTCTCTGGGAACTCCTCCCCACATGCCGGTTCCATGAGATGTCAGGGCCCAACTGTCACTGTGAGCAGACAAGAAAATGGTGTCTCTGTGGGCTCCTCCTCCTGCACTGGTCCTGCAGGAGTTCGGGGCTTGAGTGCTGTGGAGAAAGCAAATCAGAGGCCTATCTGCGGAGGAGCACTGCTTACTCAGTATGGGCAGAGAAGTTAATGGAGTTTCTGCATGGTCCTCCTCCAGTGCTGGTCGGGCGAGAATTCAGGACCTGAGCACCATGTGGAAGGAGGGCCAGTGGCCTGCCTGTTCAGAAGTAGCCTTTACTCAGCATGGGCAGGGAAGTCTCACTGATTTCTTGATAATTACCATTCATTCTAGAGTGAGGTGAAATCTCAGTATTGTTTTTATTTGTGTCTCTCAAATGACCAGTGATGTTGAACATCTTTTCATATATTTATTTTCTTCATCATAGAAATGTCTGTTCATTGTGTAGCAGCTTAAACAACCAGACACTCAGGCAGGCAAACAAATAACTAAATAAATGTTTTTTAAATGTCAAATCATTTCAGATGCCCAGGTGGGTTAAGTCTTTAAATTTGAGGGGTTCTATTATTTTAAGTTCTTTATATATTCTAGATATTAGTCCTTTGTCTGAGGAACAGCTGGAAAAAATTGTTCTTACACTCTCAGTTGTTTCTTCACTGTGTTGCTGTTTTTTTGTTTTTTTTTTTTTTTGAGACAGGGTCTCGCTTTGTAGTTCAGGCTGGCTCTGAGCTCACTATGTAGCCTAGGCAAGCTTTGAACTCAGCAGTCCTCCTGTCTCTGCCTCCCGAGTGCTGGGATTACAGGCGTGAGCCACCACGCCCGGCACTGTGGTATGTGGTATTGATTGCTGGTGGGCGTGAGTCTCCATACCCAGCAGTGTATGTGGTTTCCGGGGATCGAACTCAGGACCTTGTGCTTGCGAGGCAGGTGCCGGAACCACTGAGCTAATCCTCCGGCCCTGCTGTGTGTTTTTTTGCTATATAAAAGGTTTTTAATAAGATCCTAGTTGTTGGCTCTTTGTGGTAGTTTCTGAATCATCAAGGTTTTTTTTTTTCCATAAAGTTTGTCTACATCAATGTCAAGAGTTCTACCTATTGTGTATTCCAGCAGATTTAAAGTTTCTATTTTAATAGGTAGACCTTTGATCCATTTTTATTTTAGTTTAGTGCATGGTGAAAGATAGGAGTCTTATTTTAATGTTTGGCAAGTTAAAACTCAGCTTGTTGAGCAGCATTTATTAAAGAGGCTGTCTTTCCTCCCTTGAATGTCTTTGGCCCCTTTGTCAAAGATGAGATGGCTGAGTTGACTGAAGTTGTTTCTGCATCTTCCAGTCTGTTTGATTGATCCTCAGGAAGTGTCTTTCAAAGATAGAAAAGATATTTAGCCACAGATCTCCTGATAATCAAGGGGCTTTCTGTAGGATCTGTTGCTAAACTTAACATGGATCTATAGTTCCTAAAAAGATTTATACCAAAGTATTTCTGGACAGTGATGGTGCTTTAGTGTCCTGTGTTATGAACCATATAAAGTTTTTGTGCAGCTTTATCCTAACATACCTAAATGACTAAGCCACAAAATTTCTTTATTTCTGTCTCATGGTAAATTATTTGTGAGCTGATTTTCAGTACATGTACTGAAAGTGTTTGTGCAGGTGTGTGTGTGTGTGTGTGTGTGTACATGTGAAATTCAGGTCTTCATTTTAAGTTGCCAAGACTAACTTAGGGTAGTTTTTTTTTTTCAGGTAAGCCTCTGAAACTAAGTTTAAAAAATAATCACCTTATTAACCTGAGTATGTACATAAAAAGATAAATTGAGTTAGATTGTTTCAGTAAAGAAATTATAGTAAGAGAATTACATGAACTCCTTTAGGTTTCCAAGCCGCTAGTGGACATTAGTATTGTACCATATAAAATTTGCTGTCCTTAGAGCCACAGTAAAGCCAGGGATGTATCTCGGTGGGAGAACACTTGTCTAGCCTTTGAAAGGTGCTTTCTAGGAAGAAGGAGAGGGAGGGAAGGAAGGAAAGGAAGAAAGGGAAGGAGGAATAAATAATTGTGTACTGATTTTTTAAATATTCTTTTAGTGTTTTTAAACTTTTCTCCTGCTTGCTGTTAGAGCCCTTTATTACTCTAAAAGCTTTTGTGAAGTGTTAAAAGACTCCACATATTTCTTATATTCTATTGAGTCTAAGTTTACATCCTATAATGTCTGTTCTCTAAATCTGCTTCTAGTTGTCTGGATGCCTTATATGTATTTTAAATTTAATATGTCTCTTCTACCTACTCAATCCGATCAAACTCTCCTCTTCTATTTTAGTCAGTAGCAATAATGTCTCCTCCATTGTCTAAACTCTATACCTTAGTCCTCTTTTATTCTTTCCCTCTTTCATTCTTCATATTTGGTTGGTCACTGTGTTAATCAGCATTTTGTTAGCAAGTAGCTGAGAAGGTCAACTTAGAGGAGTAAAGGTTTTATTTTAGCTCATGCTTTCAATCCCTAGTCAGCTGGGTTCCACTGCTTTGTGGCTTTTGGTGAGAAAGAAATTTCATGGTTGCAAGGGCATGGAAGAGGACAGCTGCCTAATTCATAGGACCTAAGGAGCAGAGAGAGCGCACAGAAGCAGAGAAAAGATACAGCCTTCAAAGGCATGACTCCAGTAGGTTCCACTCCCAGGAGCCCATTTGGCCTTAAACTCATCAGTGGGTTAATTCATTGAAGAGGTTACCACCCTTACAATGGAACCACCTCTATAGGAGAGCCATAATCCAAACAAGTTCACAATAAGATTAGCCTAGTCACTGTCACCGTTAATAATATGTATCCCTTTTCCTGTTCACCTCTCTCTACTACCTTTATCTTTGTTGGAGCACTTAAACTTCCTTGTCTGCACAGTTGTAATATTTTCTTAGTAATTTCCCTCTCATAAAACCCTTGAAGGAACCCCTGGCATAAATTTCTTTATTGGCTCTCTGTTGCCAATAAGATAAAATCTGGACTTCTCAAAATTTCACGGACCATTTCTTACTTCTTCTCTACATTTCATTATCTACAATTCACTTCCTTACCAGCCTTGCTGACGTACTCTTTGTTTTTCATATAGGCTGAGCTTTTTTATTTCTTTGTGTTTCCCTTTTCTGACAAGGTCTATTAGCCCTTTTATTCCTGGCATAGTCCTAATAATCATTAAGGATTTACACATAACAGTATAGATATTGCTTGAGCTTTTGGAGTCAAATACTTTGCTCTTACTTGAATACCTACTATGTAACTCTGGCAAGTCATGTAATCTTGCTGTGCTTGTTAAGTTTTGCAATCTGTAAATAAGTCTAATAAGACTGTTATAACTACTAAATTATTTAATAACATGCTTAAACTGCACTGTCAACAGGGTAATCATTTAATAAATATTAGTATTATTCAATCAAATGTCACTACTTCATAGGAGTGGAATAAAACCAAAAATCATTAACTCAAGCAACCAACTTGCCTAGAGATACTTTTTTCCTCTCATGCCCACTTCACTCTGGCTTTCTGGATCCCTGGGTTGAAAGTATATTGAAGCTGTGTCTCAGATCAGCTGGAAAGTTTAGTTACAATTGTCAGAGGAGAGACAGTAGAGGCACATATTGTCTTACATTTGTAATTCCTAACAGTTTTACTCCCCCGTATATGGTTAAGATACTAAGTAGATTATTCTTCCAAGAATTATGAAAGATAATGCTGACTAAGTAAAGGGGACCATTAAGTAAAACCTTGACTAATGGGTGAAAGATTTGGATATAATCTAAAAATTAGTAAGATTTCAATAGAACAGTCATGAGTTGTAGACAAAAGCACATTGTGCCACTGATTTGCAGGATCATTTCTAGTAAGGAGGAATCACAATTCCAGTGCTTATCATACTGTGTTTGCTTGATTCTAAGAAGCATTTTGACATAAGCTAGTATTTTTTTTATATCAAGCATGTTATCTTTGTATGTCATTGTGAAATGGGGTTAATAGACTTACCTCATAAGACTGTTATGGATATTAAATGGTAAATATAAGGCACTTGAATCAGTAACTGCTGTGTAGTAAGCACTAGTGTGCCAGCTATTATTGTTATTACTATTACTGTATAATCAATATGTACATTCAATGAAGTGTTCTTTTAAAACCTGAAACCAATAGATTCTTAATATTAAATGACATCGTAGAAAGTTGAGATTGTAGGCCAGCTGAGAAATAATGAAGGCTCCCCCAGATAGGATGTTAGTTATAAGAACTCAGAAAAGGTAAGTAAGAGAAAGATTATGAAAGAATTAACTTGAGGACATACTGGATGTAGTGAATTAATAAAGATCACAACCAGCAGGTCACAGAACTGAGATTGGCTTAGGAAGGGTATTTTACTTGATACATTGAAAGTACTTAAAACAGTACTTTTGTGTGTAGAAATGATTGTGTGTTAGTAGCAGAATTAGTTACATTGGCTATGTATTTAAGCTTAATGTCAGATAATTCAGTAAGGTCACCAAAATATGAATAAACTTCACATGTAATTTGTAAGCAGATAATGTTCAAAAAATGAAATATATATTTTAAATGTTTTTCAGTACAAATCAATGAGGAAGTGTTCAAGTGGCAATGAAAATGATGAGGTAAGAGAACGAGGGTAATATTAAAAATTATTTGAAATGTTCACTTTTCAAGTTCAGTTGGCCCAATCAGTTAAATATAATTCATCTTTTAGTGTCATTACTATGGATTTAGTGCACGTGTTTCTGTAATAAAAATTTCTAGGTATTATCATGTAATTATTAATCTAATCAGACTTTCTAGATGTCTTGTAGAAGAGAATTTCTAATAGATTTCTTTTAGAATTTTATTTATCATTTTTCTTCTTACAATCCATGAATTTAAATTTATTACTTTTTCCCATCTTTTAGCTTCCTTAAACATCATGGGAGTCAGTTGAGATTTTTTTAGGCATTCCTTTTATAAATTATTTGCACAAACTCTGTGCAGTATTGTAAAATTTTTAATTAATTGTATATAGTTGATACCTTACCATAAACTTTTCTGTTGTACCAAGTTAAGCTGATATGTTCTCAACACTATAAATACCTGTTTTGTCTCTTTTTTGGTTGAGGAAATTGGTGGTTATTTTGATGTTGAATACTTCGCAAGACTTCTTAAAATGCCTTTGTGTCTAGGAAATAAAATCATGCAGAAAATAATGAATAGAACTAGATGATTTCTTATTCTTTAGCTCAAGTGCTTGTATTTCTCCATGTGCTTTATCCCAGTAAAGTTTACTGGGATAAAAATAAGACATTATGCCAAAGGTGGCTGTCTTTTTACTCTTGGTGTCTGTGGGTAAGCCTGAATGGCATGTTTTGTTTGAGTACATTGGGTAGTATTTACCTAGTATATTCCTGTATACTTGACCCTAGCTCTCCACTGCGGTGGACCTGCGAATCTGTTTTCCCCTGAAATGTGTCAAGTGTCCCAAGGTGAGGGCCCTCTGCATTGTCCCTAGGGTGACTTTATCAGCTCAGCGGGGTTTCAGTGAATAACACTGTGTACCTGCTGTTACCTCTCGATTTTATTTCTAGTCCAGACTTTTCCCCTGAGCCTCAGGCCCTCATAATCTTATATCCATCTCCTACCTGCTTAGAATCTCTGCTGGATGTATCTCATATACCTGCCTAGGGTTCAATATGTTCATTTGTTTTTTCATTCTTACTTCTAAAAGCACTTTTTCAGTTGGTGTGGTTTTCAACCTCAGCTGAATATTAAATTCACCTGTGAGTTTTTGAGACTACTAATGCTTAGGGCCAGGCATGTAGGTCTGGCTGCGCCTGCCTGACGAACTCAAGGTCATGCATTAAATCCCTGGTACGCACACAAGAAGAGTACTGATGCCTGTGTCTCACCCTTAGATACTAAGATCCGGAGATTTTAGAAGTCCTTGTATGAGTTTAATGTGCAGTCGAGGTTGAGACTTGAGCTGGTGCAATCACCATCTGCCATCCCGCTGAAGCAGGAGTTGGTGAAACCCTCCGGCGGCTTCATAAGTGAGGTTTCCTGGGAAAGAGCTGTACCACTGGTCACTGCTGCACTACACTGGCAGAGCTGAGTAGTTGCCACAGAGGCGATATGGACCACAAAACTGAGAATATTCACTGTAGCCTTATATAGGAAACATTTACTGAGTACCAAGCTAGGGTTACATTTGGCCACCCTTCCTGCTCTTCTACCTTCATCTTCGTCCTGTCTGCCTCAATATCTAATCCATCACCAAAACCTACAGGTTTTTTTTATTTACTGGTACTAAAATACTTTGCATACATCCTGCATCCATTTTCACTGCACCAGAAAGCTTATCTCAAGGATCATGGATAGCTTATCATGAAAGCTTATCTCATGGATATAAACAGTCCATTCACTTGCTCAGAAATCTTCAGGTTCTCCCCATGACTCAAAACGTAAATTCCCTATCTTTTTGATCAAGGCCTTGCTTAACACATCAGCCTCAATCACAGGTTGCCCGCCTGCCACCTTACTCTCCAGAATGAAAACCTGCTCAGACTTTGTGTTTCCATCTTCATTTTCCAGTTACTGCTTTTGTGCCTTTGTTGTTATTCTCTCACATCTGCCTTTTTCTGGCAAGCAAGTTCTGTTTTGCGGGCCGGAGACTCACTGTGCTGCCCCTCAGACTCCTGGCTTGGGCAGTTCTGCCTTAGCCTCAGGAGTAGCTGGGAGTTCAGGCGCACACTAAGCCCCACTTTTGCTTGAGTTTTTACTTCCTCAGGGCATTTGCCCTTTTCCTACTCCTCCGTCCCCCTCTATCCTTTGACTTGCTTTATCTCTGCCTCATCATATGCCATCAGGGTGCGAAGGTTTGATTACCAGTACACGGGTCTATTTTCCTGATTAAGAGATTCTTGAAGGACTGTATGTGCCTGTGTATGTACCAGGAATCAAACTCGGAATTTTGTTCTTGCTGAGCACGTGCAGCGCCACTGAGCTACATCCCCGGCCCTGCAGGATGATATTTTACTAAATTTCAGTATTCCCAGTATCCTGCATAGTGTGTGACATATAGCGAGTGGCCAATAATTTATTTGTTGAATGAATAAAGGTTCGATATGGTATTATAGCCAGGTTAAATGCCAAGATTTTTGTATTTGGTTGGTAGTAGATCGGTCATTCAAAAATTTGGTTCCTGCCGGGTGTGGTGGTTCATGCCTGTAATCCCAGCACTCGGGAGGCAGAGGCAGGAGGATTGCTGAGTTCAAGGCTTGCCTGGGCTACATAGTGAGCTCAGAGCCAGCCTGAACTACAAAGTGAAACCCTGTCTCAAAAAAAAAAAATTTGGTTCCTTTGATTTTTTTCAAGTTATTTATTTCTGATTATTTCTGTTTATATTGAGTCACATAATTTTTCTGATAAAGGTTCTTACTGGCACAGTAGAGTTTTTGCATCCCTTCACTTAATGTCTCAGATTGTAACATTCCAGTGCTATAGTATGTAGATAGTATTTCTCAAACTGTAAAATACTTAAGGATCTCTTCAGAATCGTATGTCGATTGTGGATTTTTGGTTGTGACCTGCAATTCTGAAATTTGAACAAACTCCCAGAAGATGCCTATGCTGTTGGTTTACAGATAACATTTTGAGTCCTAGAATGCTATGGGTATATTCTAGATTCCTCTCTTTAGCATTGATCAAAACAAGTTTCAGTTTTCCATTTATATTATATGTTTAAATCATCATTTCCTATTTTAATTTCATCTTTCATCTTTTTATTTTTTATATTTTAGCAAGACAGTGACAATTCTAATATGTCACCACAATCTCCAGTATCATCTAAGGTACAGCTTCTGTTTTTATATGTTTTGTATGTTTGTGTGTTTTTATATGATTTCTGTAGGGTTCTTCCTTGCCTTTTTTCTACCATCTTTTATTTTAACAAAGTAACATTCATTTCTATTGTAGAAACCTGTGGCAGGTTAGGTTTACAGACCTTTAAACTACAAAAGGTTTTAAGAACGCCATGTTTATATTAAATATTCATGGTAAATATTTATAATTTTTCTGTGGAAAGTATCTGTAGATCACCAAAAAAATCACTGTGGAATATTTGTTTCTTAATTTTTCTACACAGTAGTACCTCGGTTCACAAACTCAGTTCTCCCCACAATTTTGGTCGCAAACCCAACCAGATGAGAACCAAATTAAATTTTCCCCTAAGGTCAGCATTCAACCTAATCACTGAATTCAATTTGATTCTCATTCAACTGGGTTTGCTACCAAAATCATGGAGAGAATCAAGTTCATGAACTGAAGCACCACTGTATTTTTTTTAAAAATATTGAATCTTAACAGCTTGAAAGTTTTAATTTGAAAAAGCACTTCAGCATTGTACAATGGCCTTTGGTTTTTCTTGTAACCAGTTAGGTCTGAAAGCAATGCAAGAGAAATTTCCTTTTTCCACGAGAAACATCCCTACAGTGGGTTGTTCCTATCGACAGGAGGTTACACATTTCCTGGCATCTTCAACTTAAGCAGCAGTGGACTTGGGGAGAACCAGTGTATGAAAGTCACAGTTTGTAAAATTTTGATCAAATACTCTGGTGGTTTAAGTCACTAATTTTTCTAACTTTAACCTCTGGTTTACAGTGAAAGATTTAAATTTACAACACTGCACAGTATCTCTTCTGTTTCAGATTACCTTATTTGGTATTATAGTGTACTGGCATTGATAAATAAATTATGATTATTCATTTGGTGAATTCAGGATTTATCTAAATGTTTAGATGGCCCAAATTCATTGTATAACTCGGGTTGTACAGATAATATTTCACTATATGTAAAATATCGTTATTTTCTTAGAAAGTCCGTATTGTTTCTCTATAGTTTTGTGTGATTTGCTTTATAAAACATATAGATTTGGGCCAGAGATCTAGCTCACTGGTTCCGGCGCCTGCCTAGCAAGTACAAGGTTCCTGGTTCAATCCCCAGTAACTACATGGAGTACCGGATGTGGTGGCTCACGCCTGTAATCCCAGCACTCGGGAGGTAGAGGCAAGAGGATTGCTGAGTTCCAGGTTTGCCTGGGATATATAGTGAGCTCAGGGCCAGCCTGAACTACAAAGCGAGACCCTGTCTCAAAAAACAACAACAACAGCAAACATACAGATTTGTTGGCCATGACTTTTCTGATTATTTACCTGGAAGGTAAAATACTATACATGCCTTTAGGAAATAATTTAAATTAAGGTATCCTAAAGTTAATATTGGTCATGTTTCTGTAAACCTTTTCTTTAAGTTATAAAACGTATAAATATATAAGTGACTACCACTTCTTTGCCTAGTTCTTTCATGATTTTACAATCTGTATTTAGAGAGGAAAATATTTGTGCCAAGTTTCTCAAATGATTTGTGTTGCTTTTATAATACATTTCTGCTTGCATTCAGATAAGTAAAATTTTTGTATAGGAACTAGTAACTAACCAAAAAAATGAAAACAAGATGTAAGATTGTAAGTGGATAGGTGATGTCCATGTGTTTGTGTAGAGCAGTGCAAGATCCAGACTCTCCAGAATTCTGATTGTTTCAGTCTCGTGTGAAAACACCAGTTAGTGTAATGCTTTAACAATTTTCTTGTCCTTAGATTTGTACCTTGAACAAGTTTTGACTTTATCATTTTACTGCTGAAGGAACAGACAACTTTTTAAATTGACTCTGTTGGGACACTTTATGCATACATCATGATCACATTCAACACTGAGAATTTGTACGTGTGCATGACACATCTTGATTCTCATTTTTCCACTTTCCCCTGCCCTCCTACAACACCCACCCTCTCTGTACATAAGCTTTGTCTCCTTTTTTTACTATCAATTTTTTCATTTCCCTTCTTTGCTTTCCCCTACCTGCCCTTACCCTTTTCCTTTTGCGTCTTTTCTTCCTGTTTCACGTTACCTATCGTACACTGTGGTATTCATTTACATCTTTAATTTTTCATATTAGAGAAAAGATACGGTATTTGCACATCTATGCTCTATTTCACTTATGAGTATGCTCTCAAAGGACATGCATTTCAATATAAATGACTCAAATTTAACAGTCTTCATGGCTGAATAATGCTGCATTTTATTTTTAAAAACACAACTTTATCCAGTTTCCTGTTGATGGGCATTTGGGCTGTTTCCAAGGCTTAGCAATCACAAATTGAGCTGCTATAAACCTGGGTGCACATATGAGTCTCTTAATTCTTTCACGTATTTACCTAGCAGGGGAATAGCAGGGTCAAATGGGACCTCAAGTCCTAATTTTTTAAGGAATCTCAACACTGATCTCCATATTGGGCAACAGATAACGTTCTTTAAGAGCCCAATCAGCAAATAGCAGGATGACTACAGCTTCGGTCCTATTTAATAGAGTTGTTTCACATATTAAATAAGATGCTGCTAAGGGAACATTATTTTATAATTTTTATAATTCACAAAGAACTTTGATTTAATTACCTCATCTAGTGTTCACAGTAAGCCCATTTGAATAGTGAAGAATCAATTGCAGAAAAAGTAAACGTGCTCAAAATAGAGTGTAAGCTTTCTAACTCCAAATGCAGGTTTGTTTCATTTGACACATCACCTTCCTTTGCACACCACCGTGTCAAAGACTGCTTCACAGAGAAGATAATATCTCGTGATTTATTATTCTATCACCCTTTTAAATATAAATATGTAAATATAAATGTCAGATTATCTAACTATCAAGATATTTGAGTTGATACTTTTAAGTTTCAAAATAGTAGATATAACAGTGTTGATAAATTTATAAAGCTAAGTAAAGTATGCTATCCTTCATTACTTTGGAGACTTAATCTGCTTTTTCAAAAATATGTATTTTGTATACTTCAGTAATGATCTTTCCATTTTCCTCATACTATAAGAGAGAAGTATTTAAAGGCCTCATCAGGTCAACTAGCATATATTTATTGACTTTTTCTTAAAAGACAGGGTCTCCCTATCTAGTTCTGGCTAGCCTGGGACTTGTTATATAGCCTGCCTGGCCTTGAGCTCATGGCTGTCCTCCTGCCTCAGCCTCCCAGGTGCTGGGATTAAAGGCCTGCGCTCCCAAGCCTGGACTATGTATTGACTTTTTTAAAATGGCATATTATTAATTTGAATGGAAATGCAGTGCACTTTCTCTTTTCCACTAATCATAGGAAAAAAGTGATTCTTAAAATTGGAATGGATACAAATATGTACCTCAATTATTTTGAAAGAAAAGTTTTATTTATTTTCTGTTTTTAGGAGTATGACAGAACTGATGGTTTTTCACATGGTCCTTTTGGATTGAGGCCTAGATCAGGTAAATACATATTTTTGAATAAAATTTTATTTTTGTTTAAAACTTGAGTTTCCCAGCTTAAATCCATCGATTTCACAGTTTTTAAGTACACATAAGATTCTTTTCCTTTTCCTAAAAGTAACTTTCCATTAACCTTATTTGTCTTTCCAGTCCCCATTTCCGTTTCTTTCTTCAGGCTCCTAAAACTGCAGCTTTTTGCCGTAGCTACACTGAAGTCTTACTTCTGTTCTTCCGTGATTGCTGTTAGAATGACCACTCTGCCAGCAGACCACGCACTGAAATTACAGATCTCCATATGTTGTGGTTTTAGAAAGATACCTTTTCACATTTCATAAGCCCAATGGAAATGCTTCTTGGCAAGATACTGAATTATAGTTTTTATTCCCAAATAACTATGTGTTTTGTGTAATTTCATACTGATTCTATCCTTCCTCTTTCCCCTTCAGTGTCCTTTCCTTTTATTGGCTTTGTAACAAGTTAGGACATTTCTGTTTTTATAAAGCTTTTAGCCGCTCATCTCGCCAGGAATATGGGGCAGCAGATCCAGGATTCACGATGAGAAGAAAGATGGAACATTTGCGAGAAGAGCGAGAGCAAATACGACAGCTTCGCAATGTAAGTCAGCTTGACCTCTCACATCTACTTAACTAGATAAAGTTTTGATTTATAAGGTACAATGATTTATTTTCGTTGCTCTTTACAGTTTTTAGAGTACATAACCATTGGTAATATAAATGTATGACATGTTTAGTTTGAGTGTGATTTATACTCATTTCTTTATAGAATCTTGAATCCAGGTTAAAAGTAATTTTGCCCGATGACATTGGAGCTGCACTGATGGATGGTGTTGTTCTCTGCCATTTAGCCAATCACATAAGGCCGCGTTCTGTAGCTAGTATTCACGTACCATCACCAGCAGTGGTAAGTTATGGCTATGGTTTGCTCATTCTCCAAAGGAAAATACAGCTGATAAAAACGTTAAATACTGCAATAAATTCATTTTTCATTAATTTCTATCTAAAAATGCTTGAAAATGCCTCTTTTCCCTCTTTTACTTTACAGCCCAAGCTGAGCATGGCAAAATGTCGAAGAAATGTAGAAAATTTCCTTGATGCTTGTAAGAAGCTGGGGGTCTCACAGGTAATTATTTACCAACAGAATGGTCATTTGAATATTAATTTCTTACATGAAAGCTAGAGCGTTCACAACAGCAATGAATGTTTTCCAAATATGACAGTTCTCCTAGTACCCTCTCAAAAACTTCTGTAGATCATTGCAGCAGCTATCTAATAAACGTTTAAAGCCCTTTTAAATTCACTTCTAAAACAGAGACCTGTGTGGAAAAGTTAACCAGTCATATACAGTACCAACTGAACATAAATTAGTAGCCATACTATAGTTTGATGCCATTGCTGCTGTCATTTCGTCTTTTGGAAAGAGGGTATTTAAACTCTCTGTAAATTCATGGATAGACGGGAGTGGGAGACAAGTGTATATCTGACTTACAGCATTTTAAACTTCACTGAAAATGTCAAATTGGCATCTTGTAATATCTGCAGTTGACAAACCTTGAAATTTGTAAAAGTTTGGTTAGGTTTCATATGACACTGTAGTATTATACAATGAAAGATTAATATAAAATGAAGGATTAAAGTACCTGAGTGTGGTCGTGATGTGTATATGAAATGTACCAATAAAGAATTTAGTTTTGTTGGGCCGGAGGGTTAGCTCAGTGGTTCCGGTGCCTGCCTCGCAAGCACAAGGACCTGAGTTCGATCCCCAGTAACCACATATAATGCTGGGCGTGGAGACTCACGCCCACCAACAATCAACACCGCATACCACAAAGCCGGATGTGGTGGCTCACGTCTGTAATCCCAGCACTCAGGAGGCAGAGACAGGAGGATTGCTTAGTTCGCGGCGGCTTGCCTGGGCACCATAGTGAGCTCAGGGCCAGCCTGAACTACAAAGCAAGACCCTGTCTCAAAAAGCAAAAAAAAAAAAAGAGAATTTAGTTTAGGATTGCTGAGTTTGAGGCTTTCCTGGGTTACATAATGAGCTGGGGCCAGTCTGAACTACAAAGCAAGGCCCTGTCTCCAAAAAAAAAAAAAAAAAATCAGTTTATAAAAAAGTAGTATTGTGAATAGAAAATTTAGGAAAGTTTTTTTTCTGGCTGTTTTGACATTATACTTGTTTTGGCATTTCTATTTCAGGAGTTTCATTTTTATTTTCAGTGTGTTTTTTCCCACAAATTCCAAAGTAGTAATATGCAATACTTTTTGTTTAATTATATTTGTTCTAGGATATTTTCTAATTTGTAACACCTTTATTTAGGCATAATTGATGTATAGCAAAATGCACAATTTGGATTTTGGAGATAGTGCTGGGGAAAGAACCTAGGGCCTCATGCATGTTAGGCCAGCACTGTACCACTGATCCATATTCCTACACCCAATAAACTTCAATGTGTTCGTATGTCATGAAGTCATCGTCACAGTTAAAGAACATATCCATTATCCCCTGTATTTTCCTCCTGTCCTTCTGCAGTCCTTCCCTCTCCAGGAAGGAAACTACTAAGCTGTTTTCTATCATTATAGATTAGTTTGCATTTACTTCAGTTTCTTAGAAGTAAACTGATAAAATATTCATATTTAGGTTTTCTTTGTAAATTAGTGCATAGACTCTGACTGGAATCCTAGACTGTTAACAGACTAACATAATTTCAAACTTTATTGAAAATGCCTAATGGAAATCTTAGTAGCGTAGTATCTCAAATATCAAAATTGACTTTTTTTCTGACTTTCACCTGGCATAATTACTTTAAGAACAATTTGTGTTGTTACCTGTATAAATAGTAATTCCTTTGTTTCTGCCCTACCATTTGTTGATCAGTTGACCTTTGGTAGAAAATTTGTAGGTTGTTTTCAGCTTTAGAAACTACTAAAAGTAAAGTTGCTATGCACAAGTCTTTGCACGGATATATGTGTTTTTAAATTTTATGTAAATGCATAACTATGGAAAAACTGGAATGTACAATAGAAATTTTAAGTACAAAATTCTTTCCCAAAAGACAAAGATTATTTTCCAAAATAATTTTATTATTTCAAATTGTTCTCAGTAGTGTGTGAGTTCATTTCCTCTCGCTTCTCACTGATTTAGTTTAGTCAGTCTCTTCAGAATTCTAGTGGTTGTAATAGGTGTGTACTGGCTTTGCAAATCCCTGCCAATTAGTGACACTAATCATCTTCCCAAAAGGTTACTTCTTCCCAAAGACTTACTTTGCCATCTACATATCTCCTCTTCCTTCCTTCCTTTCTCTTTCTCTTTCTTTCTTCCTTCCTTCCTTCCTTCCTTCCTTCCTTCCTTCCTTCCTTCCTTCCTTCCTTCCTTCCTTCCTTCCTTCCTTCCTTCCTTCCTTCCTTCCTTCCTT
>PVIC010037540.1:0-18005 GCA_004025085.1 Thryonomys swinderianus | reverse complement strand
TCCTGAGTTCAATCCCCGGAAACCACATACAATGCTGGGTGTGGAGACTCACGCCCGCCTGCAATCAACACCGCATACCACAATGCTGGGCGTGGTGGCTCACGCCTGTAATCCCAGCACTCAGGGAGGCAGGGACAGGAGGATTGCTGAGTTCGCGGTGGCTTGCCTGGGCACCATAGTGAGCTCAGGGCCAGCCTGAACTACAAAGCGAGACCCTGTCTCCAAAAAGCAAAAAAAAAAAAACCAAAAACTGATTACTACAATCATTACATTAAAAAAAAAAAACTACTTGGCTCACGCCTGTAGCCTGTAATCCCATCACTCGGGAGGCAGAGACAGGAGGATTGCTGAGTTCAAGGCTTGCCTGGGCTACATAGTGAGCTCAGGGCCAGCCCAAACTACAAAGCGAGACCCTGTCTAAAAAAAAAACAAAACCAAACCAAACAAAAAACTACTCTCATATAGCTGTATCTTCCCTAGCTTTATAATTGTCACAAGTTGCATCTTCAGTGTGTGACTGACCAATTTATAATTAGTTTTTCTGCATTAGTTTAATCACAAATTTATAAACCACAGATGACAGTCCAGGTTTTCTCATTTGTCCATGTGTCTTGCTGTCTTCACCCAGTTGCTTCTGTTTGTCTTTTCTCATCAGGCTCCAGCTGGCATTTTTGCTAAGGCAACTCTACCTATAATCAGATAAGCCAATTTCTCAAGTTTTGTTACTTAGAACTTCCCTGCATTTTTTTCTTTTTCAGGGAGAGATTTGCTAGCGATTGAACATGTCAGGACCTTGAGCATTTATTTTGGAGCTTTGATGTCCCTTTGGGGGGGGGTTGTTTTTTGAGACAGGATCTCACTATGTAGTTCAGGTGGCCCTTGAACTCACTATGTAGTCCATCCTGCCTCAATCTGCTGAGGGTTGGGATTATAAGCCCTTAGCCACCATGCCCAGCTAGCTCTGATGTTTTTGTAGGTGCTCTTAAGAGGCTCACAAACTCCAAAAATAAAACAGGTCAAAAGTGAAGGGATGGAAATGGCATGCAAAGCAAGTGGGGTAGCTATATTAATATCAAAGTAAGGCTGGGCATGGTGGTACACGCCTGTCTTCCTGGCACTTGGGAGGCTAAGGAAGGAAGATCGCCATGAGCTTGAGGCAAGGCTGGGCTAGATAGTGAGCTCAAGGCCAGTCTGAACTATATAGGAAGACCTGTTTAAAAAAAAGAGACACATAAGTCAGGAAGGATTTATAAGAGTGAGAAAAGGACACTATGTTTGTAAGATTCAGTTCATCACAGTGCAACAACTGTATGTATACAACCATCAGAGCTCCAAAATACAGAAGCATGCTCCTCCACTGAATTATATGGCCCCCTCACTGCTGAAGAACATTTTCCTGGATATAGAATTTTCCATTGGATTGCCATTTTTTTTCTCCTTTGAGCAAACTTTTTTGTTTGTGTCCTTGTGGTTTTGTTGAAAATTGGTCTTTTGCAAGAACAACTGTGCCAGTCTTTGCAGGGGGCGAGGAGGGGACATCACCCTTCAGGGTTGCCATGAACCCTTCTGAGCCTATTCCCGCACATGGTGGCCTTGGTCTTAATGTCCCAATCTTACTCCACCTCTCCTGGGCCTTACTATCTGTGGCATGTCCCCTCCAAGAGCTAAGTCAGACAGAGCCCTGTACTTGAGGCGGCCCCAGACAGACTGTGGCACCTGAGGACCTGTGTGCCTTTGCAGGGATGGGTGCAGAACACAGTACTGGTCCTTCCAGCTTCAAGGTACAGAGGTTCTTCAGTACACCAACTTAATTTGTTCTGCAGTTTTGGAAAAGATAGCCATGATTGTGTCTGTCACCCGAAACAGAGTTTCCAAGTAAAAACAGAATTTTGCCAAATGCTTCTGTTTGCAAAACAAACTGCAAAGAAAAGCATTTGTAAACCAAGGTACCACTGCAGCTTTTTTATTGATTGGAAACCTTGGCTTGTGTTTCAGCTCCCTCAAGGTTAGTTCAGCTAGTGTCTGGTGGTTCTGAGTCCTGGGGAAATAAGCTTGGCACTGCCTGGCCAGACTTTGCCACCCACCGTGCCCACGCTGTAACCAGGCCCTGGCTTTGTAGGGCATGGGGTTCTGCTTGGCATAGCTCCACTGTGCAGGGACTAACCTGGGTACTTTGCTGTCCTCTTCCAGGGCCAGCACATCTCTTTAGACTCTCTGGCAAGTGCTTCAGCCTGGTGGAGTCCACGTGAGTGTGGGTGGGGTGGGTGGCAGGTGGGGTCCAGGTCCCACGTGACAGTCCCGTGTCCCTAGGTACAAGTATGAGTTCTGTCCATTCCACAACGTGACTCAGCACGAGCAGACCTTTCGCTGGAATGCCTACAGTGGGGTCCTCGGGTGAGTGTGGGCAGGCTTGTGGGTGGCAGGGTGGCTCATTCTTCAGTCTGCCTTTACATGGTGATGCCTCCCCAGCATCTGGCATGAGTGGGAGATCACCAACAACAGCTTCACAGGCATGTGGATGCGGGATGGCGACTCGTGCCGCACCCGAAGCCGGCAGAGCAAGGTGAGGCCTGGGCCTGGGGCTAGGCTCGGCTCAGGTGTAGGCGCTACCCTCCCACCCACCGTCCCGCCTCCCCAGGTGGAGCTTACCTGTGGGAAGAGCAACCGCCTGGCTCATGTGTCGGAACCGAGCACCTGTGTCTATGCGCTGACCTTTGAGACGCCCCTTGTCTGCCACCCCCACTCTCTGTTAGGTAGGACTGGGGGTTGGGGACTTTGCTGCCAAGGGCTCTGCTGAGTCTGACTCCCTGTGGGTTCTCAGTGTACCCAACCCTGCCGGAGGCCCAGCAGCAGCGGTGGGACCAGATGGAGCAGGACCTAGCCGATGAGCTCATCACTCCCCAGGTGAGTGCTAGGGCGTGAACACCAGCCTGTGCCCCCTCCATCACTACCCTGGTATCCTCCAGCCTTCCTCCACGCTCAGGGCTATGAGAAGCTACTAAGGAGGCTTTTTGAAGATGCTGGCTATTTAAAGGCCCCAGGAGAAAATGAACCCACCCAGCAGGAAGGAGTAACTAGGGGCCTGGCGACAGAGACTCTGGAAAATTGCAATAAGGTGAGTGCATGGGGGTCCCTGTTCATGAACTCTGTACCTTTCCAGTGGCCTGACCTGTTGTTATTGGCACTCTTGCTCTAGGCTCGTTCAGAGCTGTTGGAGGAGATACAGAGGCTCACTAGTCTGCTGAGCCAGCATGGCATCCCCCATGGGAGGCCCACAGGTGGGTTCGCCAGGCCTGGGTGGGACCTGCCACTCTGGAGACCAGGACCTGACCTTCTGCCTGGTGTCTCAACAGAAACCTTCCACTCTGAGCACTTAGCCCAACAGTCCCCCACAGATGCCACTTCAGAACAGCTGCGAGGGGACCCAGGACTGCATGGGAACATCTTGTGACTGGGATGGACACAGGGGTGAAGAACATCTGTCTAGACCCACATGCATCCCGTGGTAGGAGTAGCACACAGCTAAGACAGCCTTGGGCTGAGAACACTACTAAGTGGACCTGCTGGGCCAGGTGGGGACATGGGGGGACTCTTTTATTCAGAGACACAGAGAAGTTAAAGATTCAAAGTTTTAATTAATTCCCATACTGATAAAAATAATTCCATGAATTTTGTAAACCATTGCATAAATGCTATAGTGTAAAAAAAAATTTAAACAAGTGTTAATATTAAACAATTCACTACAAGTAAATGATTATGCATTATAAATATGACCTTCTGGGTTAAGAAAATTCCATTCACATAACATTCTGATCTAAATGCTCAAAATAAAAACACATGAGGTGCCCATAAATTAATCCACATGAAGTGTCCATACTGAGTGCATGAACGTTGCAACACTATCACTTACTGTTTCACACTAGAGTCAAAAGACAACAGGCAGTAAGAACAGCACTGCTGGTTACCCCACAGCTTCAGCTCTCACTGAGACCCCACCTCATCACCTGTATCTGTTGTGGAAGCTTGTCCAGCCCCAGCTGGGCTCCTGGATCATGCAGGATGGATCCCAGAGGCCACAAGCAGGGTGGGGAAGGACCCACAGTCAATAGCCCCCCCATGACCTCACCACACTGTTGGCTCACTCCTGGGTAGTTCTTTGGTCTCCCCTGCATACCTGTCCTCTGCCTGTCCTGATCCCAGGTGAGTAGGTGCTCAAGGCCAGGGCCCTCACTGTGGGATCCAGTTGCTAGCTCCCAGCCATTGCTCCCACCCTAGAACGTTAGCCCCGGAAAGGAGCTCCAGAGCACTGGCCATATTCCACAGGAAGAACTGACCAGCATAGCTTATGGACAGATCTAAAGCTTAATGGTTCTTATTTGTTTGTAATTTGAAAATGTCTAGGTTATATACCAGTAATAAACATTGTCCTGTTATCCCAAAGACCAAAGGCCTGAAATGGGAAACAAGTGCATAAATATTAATAAAAATAAACAATCTTAAACAGTGATAACAGTAGCACAAAATATACGTAATTTCTAGGTACTGAGCTAATAAATCATCACCATAATTAAAAACGAGATTCACTAAAACCAAGTTAACAGTTACCATTAGTAGCATACTAGCTGCAGAATGTCATGGATCCACTGCCTTTAAAATGATAGAACTTTTTCTATCAGTTGTCTTATATTAAAAAATGCTTTTAAATCTCCTATATTAAATACATTCTAATTTGGTCACTGATAAAAATGTTTACCTAGTCACTTTGCACTTTTAAAAAATGCTATTAAAAGTCTTTGGCAAAGCCACAGGGGAGGAAAGACAAGGTGGCCCTTCCATCCAGGGGCAAAGCCCACCCCCTCCAGCTGCATGGACAGGACAGCTGCTCAGCTCTGCCAGCCGAGGGTAAGGTCTCCATGGACAACACATGGCTCTTTCTTCACCCCAGATTTCCAGGGACACTCCTAGTCCTGACCAGAGAGGACTCCTCTATCGTCGTACTGAATACATTCTCAGCTGTCACAAGTCTGAGGCTAGCAGACTTGAAGCCACCAGGAGCTGACGGGCAGAGGCTGCTGCTGCACAATCGGCCCCTGGCCGGGGTGGCACCTCGCTGGTCACATGGATGAACTCTGATGAGGGGTGCACAGGTCAGGTGAGGGTGTGGCTAACACTGTCACCAGGGCTCCACACGGCTGCTGTGGCATCTCTTGAGGCAGAAGTTGCAGGCAGTAACAGATGTGGGAGAGGAAAGGCTCCCAGTTCACAGCCCACACACCCCGCACAGGCCAAGATGCCCGAGACATCTCTCAGAGGCTGCAAAGCACCATTGCCCAGGACAGATCTAAGTTATCAGAACACAGCTTCTTCCAAAGTGAACTTCAAAATCTGTTAGTACCTGGTCCCTTAGGTTGCATTTTTCATTAGCATCAAATTCTTTTAGTTTCAAGTGAAAAAACAAGATGAAATGGGCCATTTCCTTCACTTTTGCAAGGCACAGGCACTTAGAAAAAGTGGCCAAGGATCACTAAATACAGGGTAGAGCTCTTGGTATCATTTCTCAATACTGGAATGGAGAACTCCAAAGACATGTGCACATTCACATGTTTAGGAAAATCAATTCCTCATAAAATTCAAAACAACTAAATGTATCTTTTAATAATCACTCTGCTTATAAATACTATTTGTTTGCACTTGATTTGAAAATGTAAAAAGGCTAGGTCTTCCTCACTAGATAAATGCTCATTTCTTAAGTAGTTTTTGAATATGAAATCTGCCAGACTATGCATTGACAGTAAACAAATAGGAAACTTCAAGTTCACAGCACACATATAAAGCTTCATGTTATCACATTTTAAAAAACACAGACCTAGAAAGCAGCTTATACAATTCATAACATCTAAATTCCTTGGTTGACAAAGTGCTTTGATGACAACCCGCCCCCTAGTGGCCTGGCCACCGCAGCATCAGGACCTTGGCCCCAACCCCACTCCACCTGTCCAGCCCCAGAGGCACAGGGCCCCTCCGGGATGGGCAGGTGGGTTCTTGATTCGGTTAAGGTTTTTGAGAATACCTTGAAACCACTGGCGGGCCACAGTAGGTAAGAAAAATACAAAAGGCTGTCAGGCGGACAGGGCACGAACTCATCTCCTGACATGGTGGCACCAGGAATGATGACACTGCTGCGGAAGGCAAGGGCTGGCTCTGGTCACCATGGGAGGGGCTGGCCTTTGCAGTAGTGGCACTCAGGTGCACTGGCTGCACATGGCTCACACAGGAGACGGTGCTGGCAGGGCTGCAGAGTAGTGTCACAGGCCCGCTCCCGGCAAGCCACACACTGCTTGGCACGGAGCTGGAAGATCACCTGTGGAGAAGACAGTACATGGAGCCAGCAGGCACCTAGGCCTTCCAGCAGGTGGAGGATCCCAGCACCCCAGGATGTGGGCTACAAGCTACACTGGCAGAATTAAGAAGACTCCTGCAGCAAAGCTGAGGTACATGTGGCCACTAAAAAAGGGATAGTGGCTGCATGTAGGGACACTTGTCCTTGAGACCTCAGGGTCAGAGCTGCCTCAGCCAGAGAGGCCATTGAGGACAAGATGAGAGCCATATGAGTGGGATAGCTGGGACCCAAGGCAAGCCAGATCCTCCAGGAGTTCTGCACCTTGGAGATAAAGCCAGGAGCTGCACATACCAGCCGCCCTGGTCACAGGACCTTCCAGGGCTCAGAATGAAAAAGTGTCCAGCCATCAGCACAATGAGTTTTATGGTACACTAAACTCAGGATGCTGCCACCTCCAAAAAATGCCCCAAACTCATGAAGGCCAGGGCCATTCTACATGGAGGCACAGCTACTTGCTCATCAGGAAGAGAAGACAAAAAGAGGAGGTACCCAGTGGGCAGAGCCTTGGCCATACTGTAGTCTGGTATGGGGAGGGGGCACCCATACAGAGCAGTCTCCACCTTCACCCTCCCTGAAGGGAACAGACCCCACACCACTGCTGCACAACAGGACTCACCTCATCAACAGCCTCAAGGTCCAGGCGCAGTTGGCTTTGCAGGGAGTGCAGCTTGGGAAGAGGAATGGAGCCAATGTCACCGCAGCTCCGCAGCCCAGGCAGTGAGGACAACAAGCCCAGGCCCTCAAGCTCCTCCTGCAACTGCTTTACCTGAGCCTCAACCTCCTCCTTTCTCTGCAGGGCCAGCTGCCGGTCACTATCTGCCACACGGGCCCTCTCCTTGGCCTCCTGAGCCTCTCTCTGCCATGCATCACAGGCCTGAAACCCAGAAAACAACACAGGAGCAGCCAGGGCCAGCTTCCCCATACACCTTACCCGTCCCACCCAGGCATTCAGAGCCCGTCCCCACATGCTCACCTGCTTCACCTGTTGCCAAGACTCTTCCCACTGCCTAATCTTCCTCTTTGCTTCATCCAGCTGCCGCCTGACCCGGGCCAGCTCGGCACCGTTTGGACTGGAGGCCGGGGGGCCAGTGTTTAAGATGGGGGAGGGGCTAGGAGAGAAGCTGCCGGAAACAAAGTCCCAGATGCTCCCAGGGACGCCATTCAAACCTGAGTGTGGGGAGTGGATAAGACGGGGATGACGGGCCACACTCTGCCCACAGCCTGCTCCTCCTGCCCACCACACCCAGTGGACCTGTGATTCCCTTGCCTGTGATCACAGGAGCCTCAACCCTTGGCCAGTTCCTGCGAGTGAGACCACAAAGTGCCAGCAGAGGTTGACAGCAGTGCTGCTCAGACCTTTCCAACAGACCTCTCCCAACCACTTGAGAAATTTAAGCAAAAAAAGAAATTGAATCCAAAGTCCTTACGGCTGGACATAGAGAATGGGCCTTCTCTGGCTTTCAGTACAGGTGCTGAAGGCCCTAAGCTTCGGCTTCCCAGGTTACACCTGCTGCTGTGCATGCAGCATTAGAGAGCGGCACTGTGCTTCGTAAAAACAAGCATTCTTTAATGATGGAACGCATTACATAAGATTAAAAAAAAGAATAAGGACTAGTGTTGATTCTGGTCACCACCATCGCTTACACTCCTGCATGGGAGCTTGGGACCCACAGCCCACACCTCTACACAGCACCACGAAGCCACATGGGCTGTGGCAGTGGGGCAGTCCTGTATGAGGATCCCGGGGAGGTTTGAGATGAGTCCTGCCTACGTCCCTGGCAAGGACGGATGATGGTGGGGTCCAGCCATGATATGCACAGGTTGGTAAGGGGCCAGATTACAGGCCCAAAGGCATTAATGTGGCCCTGGAACAGAGAGGTATGACTTCCTAGCTGTGTGGAAAGCCATAAACGGCATTCCTGAGACAAGATAACCCTATCGAGGACAATAAATTTTGCAGACACCCAGGGTGGGGAAGGACTCCGACTTCTTTGAGATGCTAAACTTGGCCCTTATCTTGCTATTCTGATCTCACCACACTCCCTGTTCTTGGGGTCTTACACTAAAGCAGGCCCATGGTAGAGTTCATGGAAGCCTATTCACAAGAGGTAGTTTCCTTTCTCCTGGCCCCCCACTGGAAACTGAATACTGTGTCAGTATCCCTTTTTTTATTCCCCACTGTTCTCCACTCCAGGTATGGGGGGGGCTCTGAGGAGCTCCCAATACCTCCATACCGTGTTATGACGGCCACCAGCAACACAGGACTAGTGGGCCTGAACCTGTTAACTCAGCCGTGCACCCTGGCAGAGCCCCCTCAGCCAGGGCCAAGGAGGTGAGCGCTTGTGCAAGGCCAAGCCAGGACTCACCTAAGGAGCTGTAGGACGAAGCTGTGGAGCCTAGGGCGGCAGGCTCCGACCTGAGGGGTGGCGGCTGCTGGGGGGGCGTCATGGCTGAGGCGGTGAGTGGCCCCGACAGGGACTGGGACAGCGAGCTGAGCGGGGACGTGGACAGGGAGGAGGACGAGTGCAGGGACGGCGAGCGGGGCAGGGAGCCCGGGATGGCAACAGGGGCCGAGCCTGCCAGCGACCGGGGCCCTGGACGGAGGAGGAGCTGAGTGAGTAAGGCGGCCACAGGGACACCTGGCCATAAGCACATGGAGTCTGCAGCTGAAGCAGGTGGATGCTGGGGACAGAGGACGGGGCACCAGACAAGCCAAAGGGGACTTGAGCAGGAGTACGCCTTAGCAAAGGTTCCAGCCCAGGCCAGACACCCACCAGCACAGTGTGCCCAGGACTTACAGGGCCTTTAAGGTGCTTTCTTGTAAAATCAGAGACAGTGAACTTTAAAAATGAAAAACATGAATTATTATTATATAACACTAACACTTTCACCTTTATAGGCCGCAGAGGTTAAGATGTAGTTTTCCTGTTTCCTGAGGAAAGGCCCTACCTGCCCCTGCAGGGACCACTTGGCTAAGACAGATGTCTGAGGAAGCAGCAAGGAACTGACCCACATGGGTGGCAGAGGCGAGGAAGATGTGCAGAATGGGGTGTAACTGGGGTCTCCCACCAGTGAGGGCCACTCAGCACACAGTACTCAAGGAGCAGCTGGCTCAGCACTCACCTGTCAGCCCAAGGTCATGGGTGTTGTTGTCTTCCAGGTCTTTATCCAGGGACGCAATGTTTATGTCGCTGAGGCAAAGGTCCAAAGCAGAACCTGTGAGACCAAAGCTCAGCTTACCCACAAGGCCTCTGATGAGGGAATCCTGAACTCTGACACAGCTAGAAGTTGAGACCTAGAGCCCAAGGGCATCTTGCTGCTAGGGGCTAGGAACACCTGATCACCCTGAGGTGCCACAGCAGCTAGCCAGGGTCCTTTCCCATGCAAAGCAAGGGCATTTTTGCCCTGCAGACTTCTAACAGCTGCAGCAGCACAACCCCATTTCACAGAGGTTCTGCTGTTTCTTTAGCTTCCAGTTACTTGTTAAAACATGGGCTGTAGATATAAAAGGTATAGTGGTTGCCTAGCACCCATGAGGGCTCAGTTCAACAGTGGCACACCAAAATAAAACAACTTCACCAAGTAAATATATCCAACTATTAAAAATTCCCAGGCAAGGGTTTTCAATTAGCAAGTGGTTCCAAGTCTGACACTGCTGGCTGGGCAGGATCCAGGACCTCCTTGCACAGCAAACATGGAGCCAACACCACCAAAGGGTAGAAACACATCCTCTCCTATTTCAGCAGCCCCCAAACTAGGATGTTACCACACAGGGGGGAAACCCTGGTGCTTGTAGGCCCACCAGTTAAACAGAGGCACTGGACGATGCCAGGGCCCTCCATGATGTACTCACTTTCCAAAGCTGTCACATGTCCTGCCTCAAAACAAATGGCTGCCCTCCAGCAGGGCTGCTGACCCAAGGAGCTGTCCTCGCCTGACATTCCCTTGGAGGACCCTGACCCTCCAAAGCTGCCTACCCAATGCCAGAGCATAGGCTCTGCCCTTCCAGTGCAAGCAGGGACCCTGAGGCCTCCTGGAATCTAAAATCTCCTAGGGAGCTGAGAACAGCCAGCTATTGGGGCCTTTCTCAACTGCCTATGGCCACAGCAGGGGATGCAGTTCAAGGAAGGTGTAACCAGTGGTGGTGGGTGTCAGGTGCAACAGCCCACACCACTATGTGAGGAGGGCCACAGACAGGACCAGTCACCTCTGAAGCAGTCCTAGTCAAGTCTGCAGGCAGCTCCTTCTTGGCTCACCCTAGGGTCCTCGTTCCTCACTGTGTCCCACATGGTCTCTGCTAGGTTGTTTCCTGTTGGCTGGGTCCCCCACATTGCTGAATCTCACACCCAGAAGCCACAAGCTCCCCCACCTATCCTCCAGCTGCGCCTCCTCCTACTCTTGCCTAGGAAAGATGTGGTCCATGGCACGGTTATGAACCCCAGTTGAACCCTGGTTACCTACCTGTGCAAACCAGGATGTGGCTCCTGCTCACCTCTCCTGCTGCCTAGCAGTATGTCCAAGTCCCCTGGCCAGTGTGACAATGATAGCACATGCCAAAGCTCTGACACGCAAAGTAAGGTCATTCGGAGAAGAGAGGAGGAAGCCATGGCCACCCACACCCTAGACTGAGTCTCACTCTGGCCCAGAGCACAGCAAGACAAACCTTGATGTGGCTAAGGCTCCCTAAGAAGCCTGTCTACCTCTGAAGAGCCAGCTGCACGTCAGGGTGATGCCTATTCACGGCACAGGGCTACACCGAGTGACAATGTAAAGGTGAGGACAGCAGTGCAGACTGGGACTGTTAGAAAGACTGTACTCAGTAAGCCAGGTCAAGCCTGAGGCAATGGCTCCCAACCTGCAATCCCAGCTCCAGGAAGCTGAAGTGGGAGGATAATGAGCTCGAGCTCCAGGATGCAGCTGTCCCTCCCCTGTCCCACCTCATGGCTCAGAAGCAGAACTAACCTGTTGCACCGGAGTCTCGCCTTTAGAAATCCCAAGTGAGCAGCCAGAGACAGTGCAGGAAAGCCTGGCTACCCACAAAAAAGGCAAAGTGGCCACCCAGTCCTGGCCCCACCAGTCCCAGCTTTCATTTTTCTGCCTGAAGGGCAGATAGGACAGACTGCTGTGTCTGGACAATGGCCACCATGAACGCCAAAGCTCAGGATGGACTAAGAGACAGGGTGGCCCTCGCCACAGACCTACGCAGTCTTTGGCCCCTCTCTACTCATTCAGCGGAGGCTGGGGAAAACCAACAGGAGATAACAAGCAGGGAGGGTGGTGTGTCCCAAGTATAATCATGGTTGCCCTCAAGGACCCACTTCTATAGTCCATTTGATGTCCCTATGCCACAGCAGAGGACAAGGAATACCATGACAGCTGATGAAAGAAATAGATATGGTGAGGGCCGGAGGGTTAGCTCAGTGGTTCCGGCGCCTGCCTCGCAAGCACAAGGTCCTGAGTTCGATCCCCGGTAACCACATACAATGCTGGGCATGGAAACTCACGCCCACCAGCAATCAATGCCACATACCACAGTGCTGGGTGTGGTGGCTCACGCCTGTAATCCCAACACTCGGGAGGCAGAGACAGGAGGATTGCTGAGTTGAAGAGTTCAAGGCTTGCCTGGGCTACATAGTGAGCTAAGGTCCAGCCTGAACTACAAAGCGAGACCCTGTCTCAAATAAATAAATAAATAAATAAATAGATATGGTGAAAGAAGGGAGACCGAGCCAGCCATGTACCAAATAGAGGACATGGCTGCCAAATGGTGCTGCCTAAGGCAGCTTCCAGGTGCCCAGGACCCTGCTGGCATAGCTTGTGCCCTGAGGTGTTTCCCAAGGTGGGCAGTCCTCTGCACTGTGCTCCTGGGTCTTTTCCATAGCAACTGCCTTCTGCTCTTTAGCCGCCTCTTCAGGGCTAGTGTCCCAAACCTGCAGCTAAAAACACCACACACTGGGAGGCTTCAGACCACAGAAACTTATCCTCCTGAGGCCTCAAGTACAATAGTTAGGTGTTAGCAAAGCAGTGCTTCCTCCAGAATCTACAGGGGAAGATCTTGGAGCTCCTGTACTTGGCTGAATCACTCCCTGTCTCTGCTTCCACTGTCAAAAGGCCTGTCCTATTATCTGTGTTGACCTTTTTTTTTTTTTTTTTTTTGGTGGTACAGTACTAGAGAATGAACCTAGGGCTTTCACACTGAACTATACCCCTGGCACTTTTTTTCCTTAATACAGGGTTTCGCTTTATAGTTCAGGCTCGTCCTGAGCTCACTATGTATCCCAGGCTAGCCTTCAACTCATAGCACTTCTCCTGCCTCTGCATACCATGCCTGGCATTGTGGTGGGTGGCACTGATTGCTGGGGGGCATGAGTCACTATGCCCAATATTGTGGTATGAGGTTACTGGGGATCGAACTCAGGATCTTGTGGTCGCCGGAACCACTTAACTAAATCCCTGGTCCATCCCTGGTACTTTTTGAGACACCTTTCACCAAGTTGTTAAATTGTCTGGATTTAAACTTGAAACTCCCCTGCCTCTGCCTCCCAGAGTGCTGGTATTATAGGTGTATACCACCATGCCCAGCTACATTTTTCCTTATAAAGGCACTGATCACTACCTGAAGGCTCACTCTACTGACCTCATCATAACTTAATGTCATTCTCAAAGACTCTGTTTCCAGCCAGGCATGGTGGCTCATGCCTCTAATCCCAGCTCTTGGGAGGCAGAGGCAGGAGGGTTGCCGAGAGTTCAAGGCTAGCCTGGGCTACATAGTGAGTTCAGGGTTAGCCTTACTACAAAGTAAGACCCTGTCTCACAAAACTAAAATGTTTACATATAAGGCCTTATTCACAGAGACTAAGACTCAGATATATATTTCCTATCATTTTTCCTGTTTTATTCATTTAGTTATATTTTTTATTAAACTAATTTTATCAGTACATTTTATATACACATTAAGATCACAATCAACATTTAGTTTGTACCAGTACCCAACAAAACTTATTCTCATTTTTTCCCATTCTCCTGCCCAAGTCCCCCACCCTCTATATACATAAGCTGTTTCTTTTTTTTTTTTTTTTTGAGAAAGGGTCTTGCTTTGTAGTCCAGGCTGGCCCTGAGCTCACTATGGAGCCCAGGCAAACCTGGAACTCAGCAATCCTCCTGCCTCTGCCTCCTGAGTGCTGGGCTTACAGGTGTGAGCCACCACGCCCAGCACTGTGGTATGTGGTACTGATTGCTGGTGGGTGTGAGTCAGCATGCCCAGCATTGTATGTGGTTATCGCAGATGAACTCAGGACCTTGTGCTTGCGAGGCAGGTGCTGGAATCACTGAACTAAATTTCCAGCCCAGCTGTTTCCTTTTTTTAATCATCAACTTTTTTCTTTCCCTTCTTTACTCAGATATATATTTTAGGGGAATGTAACTCAACCCTCAACTTGGGTACACCTGGAGACACTCCTCTACATCCCTTCCCACTGACCATGGGCTCAGGCCTCCCTCCACCCTGCCCCTTCTGTCCCCTTCTGTGAGCCTGTGCCAGTTCTGGCCCTCTACACCCCAATGCCCTGTCAAGGGACAGAAAGGGACAGCTGGACCCTCCGTCTTCCCCTAAGCATCTTTGTCCTCCTGTTTCTGCCCAGCCTCCCACTTCCACCCCTGTAGCAGCAGCTTCTCTGGCCTGCTCTGCTACCATGTTTTTGTTGTTGCTGTTTTGTTTCTTTGACGCAGGATCTGTGACCTAATCTGGTTTCAAACTCATGATGCTGCCGGACGTGGTGGCTCACGCCTGTAATCCCAGCAATCGGGAGGCAGAGGCAGGAGGATTGCTGAGTTCGAGGCTTGCCTGGACTACATAGTGAGCTCAGAGCCAGCCTGAAGTACAAAGCGAGACCCTGTCTCAAAACAAACAAACAAACAAAAAAACTCATGATGCTCAAACCTCAGCTTCTTAGTGTTGGGATGATGCGCCTGACACCATGCTCAACCTGGGCTCATTTTCTACACTTCCACCTGGCTTTTCCCTCCAACCCTGCTTCTGAGTCCTCTCTCTTTATGCCCCTCATGCCCTCCTCAGTGCCTGGCACCTTCTCCTGAGACCTAGTCCATGACTGAAATAGTGGTTTCTATGGCTCTGAGGGATGCTCTGCAAGTCCCCCACATCCCTCCGTCCTACCAGGGAGAGGCTGCAGTACAGGGCTGCACATGATCTAAGTAACTCTTCTCCTGCATACAAAGCTAAGGCCCAAGGCAGCCTTTGCTGCATCTGGCCATCCTCTGGACAGCTGCGTACCTACCCTGGAGTCTACATCTGACAGGGGCAACTCTACTGTGATGACAACCCAACTGCATCTGGAGTTCTTAGAAAGAACTGGGTAGTCACGATGCTGGTCAGGCCAGGCTGCCCGCCACCTCCTCCTGCTCCAGACACCTTCCACTGAGCACTGCTGAGGGAAGCATCTCACACAGCTTCCTCTCCCCGAGAGCATCCCGTAATACTTGACCTGCTCAGTCCCCTAGGCCCCATGGGCAGCCTACAGGGTATAAGTGTAACTGGCAGCACCAGCTAAGCGGCCAGGCTGAGGCCAAGCCCTTCACCCACTTCCTGTACCTCAGGCCTGGCCTGAAGCATCTGAGTTTCCCTCCTTGCCAAGCTGCTCAGTCAGACTTTCACTCTGGATATACCCCTCCACATCCATTGCTCAGTGCCCTAGCCCTGGCAGAGACCCAGAAACGTCTTCTGAAGAGCTAAAACATGAGGGAATGAACAGGGGTAGGCTATCTTCTAGTGAATGATTTAATCTGGCTGGGCTCTGACTCAGCAGACTTGCAATCAGCAAGAGAGAGAGGCCCCCAGCACATTCAGTTTGCAACCGACCAGCCAGACCTGGTCCAACCTCAGTGTAACCAGCCCTAGCTGCTGCCTAATTTGGAATGAGTCATCCCAAACCCCAGCCTGACCTCAGAGCCTCCACCCGGGAACTGGGGATGTCATGGGGTTCCTTTCCCATACCAGCTCTGGCCTGGCCTCATCTACAGTCTCCCCTCTTCCCACCTCATCCCACCATTCCCAAATCAAATCCAGATCTTCTGAAACATGCTTGGAGTAATAAGCCACTGCTAACAAGAAGCTAGGAATCTAGGCAAACCTTAGGTAAACTGTTTATGAAGCTGTACCAATCTCTGTGACCCAGAATCAACCTGGCCACACTACCTGGAGCCGCCTGGATGTCACAGAAATCAACAAATCTGCTGAGTAACAAGCCTGGCTCAGCTGGCTCCCTGCGTGACACAGCACATTCACAAAGCACAGTGATCCCCGCGGGTCAGAGACACACATGGACACGCTGCAGGGACTCTCTGGGCTTAACCCTTAAAGTCAGGACAGGGACCTCAGGAGCCAGGCTGCTATGCTGGGTATGAGGAGGCGACAGTCCACTCCTTGGGTGTCAGAGAAGGAACACTCTGCACCCACTTACCTGCTCAGCTTCTCGGAGGAGCCAGGAGCAGGACAAGTGCAGAGGGGAGAGACGAGGCTGGGCAGGGACACCATGAAGACGCAGGGCCCTACAAGGCTGCCTCTCACTGGAGCACCCCAATAGTCAGGTTTTTAAAGAGGATCCACGAAGTCACCTCATCCCGCAGCCCAGGAGAAACCTGGTACTGACCTCAGCTCACACCTGGCTCTGGGACATGGGCTCTAGGAGGTACATCTGGGGGAAGATGTACCTAAGACACCAGCGCACGGGGAGAGGGGGCCAGCTCCAAAGCGTGGAGAAACAACGGCCAAGACTGGGGGAGAAGAGGTGGGCGGGGCTCTGGGTTAGAGAGGCCCTGGCGTCACCAATGTTGACTCCGTGCTGACTCACGGTCAAGGTCGCTGTCACAGCAGCCGCCACAGCGGATTTAAAGCGGGATTTAAAGCGGGCCGCGGCCTCTCACGCAGAACAAGACCCCGCCCACCCCGTGACACAGCCGCCAGCCCCGCCCCACGCAACCAAGAAAGCTGAGCGTGCGCAGGCCTCCCAGGAAGGCTTCCTCAGAGACCCGCCTTTTGGGGGCGGAGCCCCTTTTCTGTGGGCCGATGGGGATGTTTAGACCTCGACGCCTATATCCTGCCCAGGCCACCCTCTGCCCACTTGAACCTACTTGGTCGAGGTGAAAGAGATACCCCTCCATCTGAGCTCTGCACCCCCACCTCGCTATTTCAATCCAAGTGATTCATAAGAAGTGGACAGCAAAGAAAGCACGAATCAGCAACGAAAGGCCGATCAGTCAAATGGCTGAGGTCTGTTGACCCCTAAAACACTGAACCAGAGTGGAACAGCCTGTTGTTCCATAATTGGCTCATCTTTTTTTTTTTTTTGCACTACTCAGTAAACTTTATTGGCACATTACATACACAGCTCACAATCACACACAACATTGGAGAATTTGTACCAATATGTAATACAAGTCAATTCTCATTTTTACCACATCCCTGCCCACCCACCCCCTACATACATACTCTTTTATTTTTTTCCAAATCATATTTTATTCCTTCCCTTCATTACATTCCCACACCAAATTCCTTTTGGATATTTCCCATTCTACAAAAACTATCCTACATTCTAGAGCTCCTATATCTCTACAGGTGCTTATATCAAAGAAAAGATCCGGTATTCGCATATCTGTGATCTATTTATTTCACTTATTAGAGTGTCCTCCAGGTGTCTCCATTTGCACATAATGAATCTTGTCTGGCTCATCTTTCATTACATACCCAGTAGTTGTATACAAGAAAATACATAAACAGCCCACACTGCCTTAGCCCCAAATCCTCCGTGTTTTTTTTTTTTTTTGGCAGTTAATGGGGACTGAACTCAGAACCTTGCACTTTCAAGGCAGGCGCAGTATCCCTCAGCTATCGCTTCTCGGCCCTTTGGCTAAGATCAAGTGTAGTATCCCTCAGCTAAATCCCAGGCCCAAATGCTCTGAAATAGCTAATGAAACATGAACAGCCAGGCATGGTGGTATAGCCTGTAATTGCAGCACACTAAGAGGTAGAGGCAGAATAACTACAAACCTAGCCTGGGCAAGATAGGACACCAAAGAACAGCTGCCAACAACATGAACATGTGAGCACAGGAATAAAGGCCACAGGACAGATTTGGGGTGGGGACATACTCTGGGTCATATTGGCAATGGGGTTGGAGGCAACAACCACCAAAATATATTGTCTTCAAGTGAAGGCAATGCTGATTGAAAAAGCATCCTGCATCTCCTTATCTCTAGGTAGTTGGTTCAGGAAACATTTCTCCTAATAGAAGAATGCAATACAAAACACCACCCTATAATCTCAGCACTCGGAGGCTGAGGCAAGAGGATCATCATGAGTTCAAAACCACCCTGGGCTATATAGTGAGTTCAAAACCAACCTGGACTATACAGTGAGACCCTGTCTCAAAACACTAAAAAATGGGCTGGGGAGCCGGAGGGTTAGCTCAGTGGTTCCAGCGCCTGCCTCGCAAGCACAAGGTCCTGAGTTCGATCCCCAGTAACCACATATGATGTTGGGCGTGGAGACTTATGCCCACCAACAATCAATACCGCATACCACAGTGTTGGG
>PVIC010037539.1:0-18042 GCA_004025085.1 Thryonomys swinderianus | reverse complement strand
GAACATCTGTAGATGCAAATGAGTTCTAGAAAGTAGGACAGCTTTTATAGAGTGGAATATTTCTATAGGAAACTTGGTGTGGGAATGTGATGAGGGGAAGGAATAAATATGATACAGAAAGAAAATAAAAGAGCATTTATAAGGGGGGAGGAGGGGGGAGTGGGTAGGGATATGGGTAAAAATGAGAATTAACTTGTGGTATATACTGGTACAAATTTCCCAATGTTATATGTGATTTTGAGATGTATATAAATTGTACCAATAAAGAATTCAATTAAAAAAATATACAATGCTTTCCTGAGAAAGCCAAATATTCAGTCTTAAATTTAATTATTTTATTACAAGTAAAAAATTTGATTCCCTAATAGAAAGTAGAAATAACTATCCATTGTATCCCTGTAACATGCCTATGTTTAAAAGAGCTTTGGGGCCAGAAATTTGGCTCAATGGTTCTGGCACCTGCCTTACAAGCACAAGGTACCTGGTCCGATCCCTGGTAACCACATACAACACTGGGTGTGGTGGCCATGCCCACTGGCAATCAGTACCTTATACCACAAATGCCGGGTTTGGTGGCTCAAAGCTGTAATCCCAGCACTCAGGAGGCAGAGGCAGGAAGCTTGCTGAATTTGAGGCTTGCCTGAGCTACATAGTGAGCTCAGAGCCAGCCTAAACTACAAAGACCCTATCTCAAATAAATAAACAAACTAAGGAGCTTTGGTGAAGTTCTTGAGATCTTTCAACTCATTCTATAGCTTCAAACTTCATGTAAAATAAAATAAAAACAAGGTGAAATAGAAAAATTATATTTTGAATTCAATAAATTGAGGCAACCTATTTTGTAGACTTCTAAAAGGCTTCACTTAAAAGAGTTTATTTTGGGTTTTTTTTTGGGGGGGGCACATGCCCACCTGCAATCAGTACCACACTTGGGAGGAAGAAGCAGGAGGATTGCTGAGTTCAAGACTTGCCTGGGCTATATAGTGAGCTCAGGGTCAGCCTGAACTACAAAGTAAGACCCTGTGGAAAAAAAAAAAAGAGGTAATTTTATTTTCCTGTGCTTCTCAAGCATTATCAATCACATTAAGCCCATTAATACTGTAAAAACTTGTTTCTGCCATTGAGAACTATCACTCAATCAATTAGACACTGATTTAGCTCACCAGAGTCTGTTCTTACTATAACTTGGCTACAGTTTTTTTTTAATTTGTTTGTTTTATTTTGTTTTGGTTTTATTGCAGTACCAGGGATCAAACTCACATCCTTGTGCATCCAAGGTTGGCACAGTACCACTTGAGCTAAATCCCCAGCCCTTGGCTATAGTTTTTTTTTTTTTTTTTTTTTTTTGCTTTTTGGAGACAGGGTCTTGCTTTGTAGTTCAGGCTGGCCCTGAGCTCACTATGGTGCCCAGGCAAGCCACCACGAACTCAGCAATCCTCCTGTCTCTGCCTCCCGAGTGCTGGGATTATAGGCGTGAGCCACCACGCCCAGCATTATATATGGTAACTGGGGGATCGAACTCAGGTCCTTATGCTTGCGAGGCAGGTGCCGGAACCACTGAGCTAACCCTCCGGCCCGGCTATAGTTTTTAAATTGCTATTCTCTTTCTAATATGCTAAGGCACTAAATAAACCTTGCTGTTATATGAATTATTGTAATATCATTGTAACATTGGAATAAAGCAAATTTTATGATCTCAAGTGAGTGAATGAGAATAAACAAACATGAATATCCTTTAAGAATTTTTAGAATTTACACTCTGCCATAAATGTTCACCAAGAATCTCGTGTGCTTATAGATGGGTCTTTTGGAAAGTGATTGGATTATGGGTCTTATAGCTGATTTGCTGTAGGGGGGTGGGGTTTGTTCAGAAGAGGCAGGTCACTGAGGTGTGGTTTGGAGAGGTTTATTTCCCTCCCCTAGTTCCTCTTGTTCCCTTCCTCCCTCGGTACCTGTCTCTCTCTTCCTATTTACCTCACCCTTCCCATCACTGTACAGAGGGCATGGAGGCTGGACTGAAGAAAATGATCAAGATACACTCTAACAACAGCAAGAGAAATGCAAACAAAAGCAGTTTTCATGATTCTGCTCTCTTTACAGACAGTCTTACACCAAAAATCTATTCATGCTAGTTTTTATGTTTCTGGAATAAAGATAAAATGTTTTAAACAGAAACTGCTCTGGGCAAGGTTGTGTAGAGAATTATAAACATTATTTCTCCTTTATGTTCTCTATCCTCAAATTGCATGCTTCGATTGTATTAACATTACTTCCCTCAGGAATTTTCCATTAACTGATCAATCTGTCCATTAGGATATTTTCCCTGGGATATCATATTGACCTCCTGCTTTCATTTTCTGCTTTTCCTCCTATTAGTGCTAATTAGATCCCCTTGGACCAGGGATAATAACACTGTTCCATCTTGGCATTCCCTCTTGATACTCTAGACATGATGCATAGCTTTACTTGTTTTGCAACAAAAAACAGTTCTGAATAATTTTGTATACAATTATAATTATGTCAACTCATCCCTCTGAAACTAATATTTTTAAAATTAGAAATTGATTTAATCAAATTCATAGTTAAATTACTTAAAATATATCGTGTGAAATTGTACATATCATAATTTTTGGTAACTTCTGTTCTCTCTTCTTTCTCTAGATATACAAAGAAGTTATTCCTTTGAAAGTCTGCATTTTTTTCTAATACTACATATTATAATACATCTCAAATAGATTATCTCTGAAAAGATCAGATCAGATAGTTTAAGAACTTTCAGTCAATAGTAGGGAATAAAAATAAGTGAAACAGGCTCCAATTAATATAATGAAAGATTTAACAGTAGAATATAATGTGGACATAGTACTTGGATTCTGTTTTAAATTAATTAGAAGAAGGCATTTTTTGTAACACTGGAGCGATTTGATTGGATGTTGAATATCCCCAGAGGTCCATGTGTTAAAGATTTACACCCCATGGTAGTGCCAGTGGGAAATGGTGAAGCCTTTAGAAGGAAGAACCTTCCAAGTAGGCCTTAGGTCACTGGGGAAATGTTCCCAAAGGGGACTGTGGGGCCCTAGTCCTTTCTTTTCTTTGCTTCCTAGTTGTGAGGTCCACTTTGCCATGCACTCTCTGTCATTATCATCTGGGATGCCAATAAGAGGCTTAAAGCAATGAGTCCACTCTATTTTATATTAGAATGTTCAAAACTGTTAGCCAAAATAACATTTCCTCTTTACAAGTTAATTATCACAGATATTTTGCCTTAGCGATGGAAAGCTGACTAATACAATTATGGATTTGGTGTTACATGATGCTGATGAATTATTGTCACTTTGTAAGGCATAATAATGGCAATGGAGTTAAGTAATAAAACTTCTGTAGTAGTCACCAATGTACACTGAGTTATGAGTGAAATGGAATAATATCCACATTTCCTGATATTGTTGAGCATATTAGACAAAGGATACATACAGATTCAATATACTATGACCTTTTTGATATATATTTTAAGTTTTTATACTAAAAGTGTTTTAAGTAATATACAGTCAATGAGCCATTCCTTTCCCGGTGCAGAGGACTGAGGTCTGCCAACCCACCTGCTCCACCCCAGAGACTCGGGTAACGCTGGGCACCATTCCGTTCCCAGCACAGAGGACTGAGGCCTGCCGACCGGCCCTGCTCCATCCCAGAGACTCCGGTACCCCCAAGCACCATTCCCAGAGCGGAAAATTGAGGCCTGCTGGCTGGCCCCCACACCACCCAAGAGCTGCTTTGTGAGGACCCGGGCAAGAGAGGAGCTGGAGCCATTTCCTGCATCCCTCCACACCAGAGCCACGCCAAGAGACCAGGCAAGATTAAAAAGGAAAAAAAGGGGAATCTAGCTTCTATTTTGCCATCTACTCCTAGATCCCTCCATTCACCTCTTGTCCCCACACCCTCTCCTATCTTCCTGTCAGAAGCAATACCCAGAAGTAAAAGACTTAGGCTGCCCTATTTCTTCTCCTGTACTATTATAAGAAGGTGCACAAACTCTGCATTGGTCTTACAGCATACAGTTGGTACTGTTTTTTATATGCCCTTTTATCCGCTTTTACCCGCTGGCATATATGAGGTTCTAGAGTATAGGTGATCTTCATAAGTCTGCTAAACCTATTTCACTCTCCTCCTGTCTCCCTACCTCCCTGATTCCCAAAAAGTGACCTTTTATTCCCAAATGGGTGTGGGGGTACATTTACGATCTACATGTTGTATACACATTGCTGATTAATTCTAAATTTTGGCATATGGACAAAGAGGTAACTCATGAGCTCAAAGTCTTCAGAATAGAAATTAACAAAACTTTTCATTTTATTTACTGTGTGTAATGCTGATATTGGCACTGACTGTATTATGGTAACAAGGATGATGTGATTATTCTGCTCAAATTCCTCCCATGATGTGTTAGAACTGAGAACTCTGAAGGGTCATTATAGGTTCAAGGAGGACACCTCAGAAAGGTGCCACATCCAAAGAGCCCTAGATAATAGAAAAAAAGAGACCTGCAACAAACATGGCCCTGTCATCAGGCAAAGAATCAAACAAATAGCACTCGTAAAAACAAAAGAGTAGAAATGAGAAAATATACAAAAAATCAGACACAAAGATCACCACCACAGGGAAATTCAGAGAAAAGTGAAATAGGGCAAACTGAAACTCAAACACCAGGACTCTTGGAGATGGTAACTAAAGCAGATCTAGTAAAATGGAAATCAGAACTCATCTCTGTGATCAAAACAGAGATATTGTCCACAATGAAAGACATCATTAAAGAGATCAGCAAGATGATAGAATCCAAGATGGCAGAAGTAATGGAACCTTTTAAACAGCTTCAAGCAGAGCTAGAGGGAGTGATGAAGGAGAACGAAAGCTCGTGAAGTAGGATGAATGAAGCAGAGAACCGAATCTCAGACCTAGAGGACAGCATAGCAGCCAATGAGTACGAAAGATATAATCTATAGAAAAGAGCAAGGGACCATGAGAAACCAATCCAACAGCTTCTACATGACTCAAAGAAAAATAATATAAGGCTGACTGAAGTCACTGAGGAAGCAGGAGACAGTGCAAAAGACATAAAAAAGCTATTGTCAGAGATAACAACAGAAAACTTTACAGGAAAAGAAATGGACATACAGATAAATGAGGCCTATAGGACTCCAAAAGGCCATGACATAAAAATATCTACACCTAGACATACAATTATCAAGGTTCCAGATGCACAACAAAAGAATGAAATACTCAAAGCAGTGAGAGAAAGAAAGAAAATCACCTACAAAGGGAAGCCCATTAGGATCACAGCAGACTTTTCCACACAAACAACACAAGGAGAGCATGGAGAGAAGTGTTTCAAGCATTGCAGGAAAACAACCTCCAACCTAGACTGTTGTATCCTGAAAAACTATCTTTCAGAATAGATGGGGAAATGAGATACTTCCATGATAAAGAACACCTAAAACACTTCACAAATAAGAAACCTGCACTCCAAAACATTCTAAAGAAATCATGGAAAAAAAACACAGAAAATTCCATACCCACGAGACCCAGGAGAGTGAATTCATTGGGGCAAACAAGAAACTAAATAGAAAAGGGGAAAAGCAAGGCAGAAAAGAACCAAGAACAGGTAAACATGACAGCACTGAATATGTCCATGTCAGTCATAATCATTAATGTCCATGGACTCAGCGGGCCAATTAAAAGACACAGACTAGCAGATTGGATCAAGAAGCAAGATCCTACAATCTGCTGCATACAGGAAACATACCTAATTCAGAAGGAAACCCACAGACTGAAAATAAAAGGTTGGAAAACAACCCTCCAAGCCACAGGAAAGTGCAAAAAAGCAGGAGTGGCTATCTTGTTTGCAGATAAAATAGATTTCAAACCCAAACTGATTAAAAGAGATAAAGAAGGTCACTATATTCTCGTACAAGGAACTATCCAAGAGAAAGAAATAACAATCATAAATATTTATGCAACAAACTCTAATGTACCCAACTATATAAAACAAACATTACTGGACAGGAAAAGCCAGTTAACCATGAATACAATAGTAGTAGGAGACTTACTCCATTGTCGCAAATTGACAGATCAGCTAGACAAAGAATCAATAAGGAAATACTTGAGCTAAATCAAACTTTGGAGCAAATGGACTTATTAGATGCCTATAGAAATTTTCACCCTACAAAGCGAGAATATACCTTCTTCTCAGCTGCTCATGGATCATTCTCCAAAACAGATCACATTCTAGTCCATAGAACAGGCTTAAGTAAATGCAAAGGAATCCAAGTTATCCCCTGTATACTATCAGACCATAGTGCCTTGAAACTGGAGCTGAATAGCAAAAGAAATTCCAAGATCCTAACAAACACATGGAAATTGAACAACACTCTGTTGACCAACCAATGGGACACAAACGAAATTAAAGAAGAAATTAAACAGTTTCTACAACTAAATGACAACCCCGGCACAACATACAGGAATTTATGGGACACAATGCAAGCAGTTCTGTGAGGGGAATTCGGAGCAGTGAATGCCTACACTCGGAAAATAGAACAAATTGAAATAAACACTCTAATGATGAACCTCAGACAATTAGAAAAAGAGGAGCAAAACAAACCCAAAGCACATAAAGAAAGGAAATTATAAGGATCAAAGCAGAAATTAAAGCAATGGAAACAAAGAGAACAATACAAAGAATCAATGAATCAGAGTTGGTTCTTTGAAAGGATAAATAAGATTGACAGACCCTTAGCCAACCTTATCAAATAAAGGAAGGAAAAGGCTCAAATCCATGCTATAAGGAAGGAAAATGGGGAAATCAGCACAGATCCAGAAGAAGTGCAAAGGATAATATAAACACATACTTTGAAAATCTGTACTCCAAGAAGATGGAAAATCCAGAAGAAATGGATAGATTCCTAGACACATATGAACTTCCAAAGCTGAATGAAGAGGATATAAAAATGTTAAACAATCTGATATCAATCTGGGAAATTGAAAATGTAATAAAAAACCTACCAACAAAGAAAAGCCCTGGTCCTGATGGCTTCACTGCTGAATTCTACAAACATTTTAAAGAAGAGTTAATACCAGTACTTTTCAATCTCTTGGAAGCGAAAGGGAAGCAGTACTCCCCAAATCATTCCTTGAAGCAACCATCACCTTGATTCCAAAGGCAGGGAAAGATCCCACCAACAAACAAAACCACAGGGCTGGAGGGTTAGCTCAGTGGTTCTGGCGCCTGCCTCGCCAGCGCAAGGTCCTGAGTTCGATCCCCGGTAACCACATATAATGCTGGGCGTGGAGACTCACGCCCACCAGCAATCAACACCGCATACCACAATGCCGGACATGGTGGCTCACGCCTGTAATTCCAGCACCCGGGAGGCAGAGACAGGAGGATTGCTGAGTTCGTGGCGGCTTGCCTGGGCACTATAGTGAGCTCAGGGCCAGTCTGAACTACAAAGTGAGACCCTGTCTCAAAAGCAAAAAAAAAAAAACACACACACACACACAGGCCAATCACTCTAATGAACATTGATGCAAAAATCCTCAATAAGATACTGGCAAACAGAATACAGAGAGTTATCAAGAACAGCATACACCCTGATCAAATCGGATTTATCCCAGGGATGCAAGGCTGATACAACATACGTAAATCAATCAATGTAATACACTATATTAACAGACTCAAGGACAAAAACCATATGATTATCTCAATCGATGCAGAAAAAGCATTTGACAAAATCCAACACCCCTTTATGATCAAAACCCTATAGAGAATCGGAATCAATGGACTTTATCTCAATTTAATACAAGCTATTTATGAGAAACCAACAGCCAGCATCATACTTAATGGGCAAAAACTGAAACCTTTTACACTAAGATCAGGAATGAGACAAAGATGCCCGCTGTCACCACTCTTGTTCAACATAGTGCTGGAAACATTAGCCACAGCAATCAGGCAGGACAAAGATATAAAAGGATAAAGATAGGAAAGGAAGAAGTTAAACTGTCATTATTTGCTGGTGATATGATATTCTATCTAGAGGATTCCAAAAACTCAACCAAAAGACTGCTAGACTTAATTACCAAATTTAGTAGTGTTGCTGGATACAAGGTTAATGCTCAAAAATCAACAGCTTTTGTCTAAACAAACAACAGACTCACTGAAAGAGAAATTGGGGAGTCAATCCCTTTCACAGTAGCACCCAGAAAAATGAAACATCTAGGAATCAACCTAACAAAGGAAGTGAAAGACCTCTACTCTGAAAACTATAGGACTCTGAATACTGAGGTAGAAAAGGGGATCAGAAAGTGGAAAGACATCCCTTGTTCCTGGGTAGGGAGAACCAACATCATCAAAATGGCTATACTCCCACAACTACTATACAGATTCAATGCAATTCCAATTGAAATTCCAATGCTATACTTCACAGAGCTAGAGAAAATAAATCAAAAATTCATCTGGAACCACAAGAAACCTAGAATAGCAAAAGTAATTCTAAGCAACCATGACATGGCAGGAGGTATTACAAGCCCCAATTTAAAACTCTACTATAAAGCCACTGTGATAAAAAAAAACTGCATGGTACTGGCAAAGTAACAGACCTGAAGACCAGTGGAATAGTTTAGAAGATCCAGAAACAACACCGGATACACTAAGCCACCTTATCTTTCACAAAGGAGCCTTATATCCCCAATGGAGGAAAGACAGCCTCTTTAACAAATGGTGCTGGAAAAACTGGGCTTTAACATGCCAAAAACTAAAGCTAGACCTATGTCTTTCACCATGCATAAAACTAAACTCACAATGGATACGAGACTTAAACATTAAAACAGAAACAATAAGCCTGCTGGAAAACAGGTTAGGCAAAACTCTTGGAGACATTGGCTTAGGCAGAGACTTTATGAATAAAACCTCTATAGCACAAGAACTAGCAGAAAGAATCAACAAATGGGATCTAATCCTACTGGAAAGCTTCTGCACAGCAAAAGAAGTCACTGGCACTGCTAAAAGACAACCAACAACATGGGAAAAAATCTTTACTACCTGTGTATCAGACAAAGGGCTATTATCTACAATATATAGAGAACTTAAACAGATCAGCCTCCCCAAGTTTAAAGATCTAATTCAAAAATGGGCATCTGAAATGAACAGACACTTCTCAGAGGCAGAAGTCAAAGCAGCTAAGAAGCATATGAAGAAATGTTCAACATCACTGGTCATTTGAGAGATGCAAATGAAAAGAACACTGAGATTTCATCTCATTCCCAAAGAATGGCCGTGATTACAAAATCAGCCAACAATAAATGCTGGTGAGGCTGTAGGGAGAAAGGAACCCTTCTCCACTGTTGGTGGGATTGCAGACTTGTGCAACCATTATGGAGATCTGTGTGGAGATTTCTCAGAAAACTAGGATTGAGGTCCCATTTGACCCTGCTATACCCCTGCTAGGAATATACACAAAAGAATTTTAAAAACCACATTGGAAAGACAGATGCACACCCTTGTTCATAGCAGCTCAGTTCATGATAGCTCAATCGTGGAAACAACCCAAATGCCCATCAACTGGAGACTGGATAAAGAAGATGTGTTTTTTTTTTTAAATAAAATGGAGTATTATTCTGCCATAAAAAATGATAAGATTGATTCATTTATGTGCAAATGGAGACAACTGGAGGATACACTAATAAGTGAAATAAATAGATCACAGATAGGCAAATACGCGATCTTCTCTTTGATATGAGCACCTTTAGATGCAAATGAGCTCTAGAAACTATGACAGATTTTGTAGAATAGGAGATTTCCATAGGAAATTTGGTGTGGGAATGCAGTAAGGGAAAGGAATAAATATGATTCAGAACGAAAATAAAAGAGCATGTATATAGGGGATGGGGAGGTGGGATGTGTAGGGATATGGGTAAAAATGAGAATTAACTTGTGTCATATACTGGTACAGATTCCCCAATGTTACATGTGATTGTTAGATGTATATAAATTGTACCAGTAAAGAATTCAATTAAAAAATATACACTTAATTTGTAAAAATAAAACAAAGCATGTATAAATTAAACTATAAAAATCCTCCTTAACTAGCACCCACAAATCCTACTCTTAGGAGAAAACTACTGTTAACAATTGGTGTACACACTAATATAGAGTTTCTATCTATCTATCTATCTATCTATCTATCTATCTATCTATCTATCTACTTATCTATCTATGTATAGATATCTATTATATATATTTAAATTTTTACCAAAATGTTTTTAACTCTTTATTATAAAAGCTTTATCATGGACATTTCTCAGTGCCAATAAAGTCAGCTCTGCCCTATTCTTAATAATAAACACAGAATATTGTTTCTATTTTTTCCATGGTTGACTTCAGGTTTAAGTCCCATATAGATTAATATATTGGCTCTTCCACGTTCAAAATTCAGTATTGCTTGTAAGAGATATAGCAGAAACACAAAGAGACAAAAAAGTTAAAACAACATGTTGAAAAAATACTTTCAATGCAAAAGCAAAAGAAAACTGTAGCTATAATAATGTCAAGAAAACAGGAGCATAACCAGAAACAGCATACAATTCATAGCATTCAAAGGTTCAAGTCACTAAATTGATTTGATGACTATAAAATTAAAAATTAAGCAAATATTGACAGAATCCAAGGTCATCTTAAGTAGATTTGAAGACCTGAGTTCATCTAATTTCAGTGAAGGAAAGAAGAAGCAAAAGAAGTCACAGGATTTAAACTTTATTATGATTAATGAGCCTCATGTAACTGTTGTATATAATAGGATAAAATATTTTTCTCAAGTAGTCACTAAACATTTGCCAAAAATTCAAAATGGTGAACTATAAATCAAGTTTCAACCAATTTCAAAGTATTTAGAACAGTATTCTTTGAAAATTAGGTTACAAATCAATTTTTAAAAAACTAAAATAGCTCAAACATTTGTATAAAATCAGTAAACTTCTAAATAATCCATTGGTCAAAGCATAATTTATCACAAATATTTTGAGCTATTATAACAAAATATGGCAAATCAAAAAGTGAAATGGAATGAAAACTGCTCCAAGTGAAATGGAGAGACTGAAATGTTGATTACAGAAAGAAAAGGCTATTACTATTCAAAGATCTGTGTATCCATCTCAAGTAGTAAATCAGATTTGGGGTTTTGCATGGGTTCTACTTTTTAAAATAACTTTAAAAAATATTTCTAAGAAGAAAGGAACTCTACAAGATCCAGTCTCAAGTCTTTCAAGTACTGAATGTATCTCAAAGTCTGTGTACGTGTTTGACAAACCAGAGCCAACTCTGGTCCCTCCTTAGCATGTGTTTACAAACCTGTGCACACCCTAATCTCCAGAGGGTTTTGTTTATTTGGTTCTGTCTGATATATTCTAAAATCAGAATGACCTTTTCAGAGCCACTCTGCATACCCTCAGACTCACTGTTCCAGAAACAGGCGGACACAAGCCTTTGGGCCAACAGAAAAAACAAGTTACTTTGCAAGCACTCAATTCACCACACCCAGACAGCAAAAAAGATCTGCTCAGCATATGCATTATCACTCTGACCTCAAAACAGGATTTGCTAAGAATGAAATTACATAGGCAAATTTAAAAAGTTTCTGACTTCCTTTCACAACATAGTAAAAACACACAAAAAAACTCATTACTTGAATGTTTTAGGTTATCTAAGCAGCGGGCATTTTATTACTATAATCTATAATTAATCCTATCCTACCTTGTTCAAGAAACTAGATGTTCTTTTGAGAAAACAATAAATTCAATATTTTAGTTTTAGAACTTCAAAATCAATGTATCTGAAAGAAAAATTTCATAATGTACCTGAGAATTCTCACTTAGAAAAAGTAGTTTGGGTGTAGGCATGTAGGCATTAGTGGAAAATATTCAAATTTATTCCCCATAGGTAAAATTAAATTATTTGTAAGCACTAATTAAAAATACTTAACTGGAGCCAGGCGTGGTGGCTCACACCTGTAATCCCAGCATTCGGGAGGCAGAGGCAGGAAGATTGCTGAGTTCGAAGCTTGCCTGGGCTACTTAGTGAGCTCAGGGCCAGCCTGAACTACAAAGCAAGACCCTGTCTCAAAAAAAAAGAAAAAAAAAAACTTTACTGGAAAGTCAGATTGATATATTATCAGAATATTATCCATTCCTAACCATATTACACATTCACGAGCTTTGAAGATTTTTTGCAGTAGTGTGATACTTGCCTGTTTATAGTTTTGTCCTAAAAAAGAAAAAAAACTGATTCTTCATTGAAATACTAACCTAATTTTCATTCCTTTTTTTTTTTTTTAAGCCAAGGCTGGCCTCAAACTTGGAGTAATCCTCCTGCCTCAGTCTTCAGTGTTGAGATTACAAGCATGCACCACCACATATGGTTTACTAACTTCATTTCTAATATTCTCCTATAACAGGGAATTGGAAATAGTGCTTCTTGAGAAATCAAAAATCCAGGGTTCTCCACTAAGCATAAGCAGTGTGTTTTCTTAAGCGTGGAGAGACAAAGTAACCTCCACCCTGCCCTGTACTGATGTTTGGTGAGAACAAGTGGTGAAACAACCAATAAAATTAGCTTCCCTGTAGTCAGAAGATGAAAATCAAAAATAGAACAAAGCAAAGTAATCAAAAGTCAGGGTCAAAAAGTCTGCTGTAGTCATTTCTTCCACCTTCCCAGAGCCCAAGTCAACACTCCATTACCCTGTGAGTGATTCTGAGAGAGAATGTGTACTCCTTTCTCCCACAAGTATACAGAGGACTTTTCTCTGGAAGTTCACAGCAGCCTGGCAAGTATGGAAGATGACTGGATAGGAGGAGCTTGGAGGAGGTATTTAATCCTAGGAACTGACATTTGTCAACAGGAGTATCCATGCCCTTTTCGCAATACATGTGTATCAGGCACCACCTTTCATTGAAAGCTAATAAGCATCTTGGAAATCTTTCTCCACCCCATCAGTGTCCTAATTCTCACCTTGTATATTTAACATCTCAGTGCGTGGGTGCTCTTCTCATTCCTGTTGTGGGCACTAATCCTGACTTTGCCCTCCTTCTACGTAAATTCTGCCTTCATCTATAATAGTATCTTTGGATATTACCAATATCTTTCTCACAGTCAGAGCTAAAATACTGTCTTAGAGGAATTATTTTTCAAAACCTGCTAATTATTTCAATGTTCAAAATATGTGCCCTAAAGAGAGACTTCAGACTCCATTTCTTAGGAAACAAGCTGAAATTTAAGGCAGTAAGCTTGCCCTGGAAAGAGTCCACAGATTGAGAGAGCAACCAGCAACAAGAGCTGCTCTGAGAAATCTCAGAGTGAGTAGTGAGCTTCTTAGCACAACAGGAAATTATGACATAGATGATGCTTCTTATGGTTTTCCAGGCTTGGTAACCCTAAAATCCTAACGGCTACTGAATGTCTCATGCTCTTTCAACTCACCAGATTTGCACAAACCTCAGTTTAAAATATTCTCTGGGGGCCAGGGCCATCTCAGTGGTTCTGGCATCTCCCTAGCAAGTGCAAGGTCCTGAGTTCGATCCCTAGTACCACATATCACAATGCTCAGCATGGAAATGCAATCCTATAATCCCAAAATTTGGGAAGCAGAAGCAAGAGGATTCCCAAGAGCTCAAGGCTAGTCTGGGCCCGTGAGTTCAGGGCCAGCCTGAACTACAAAGTGAGAACCTGTCTCAAAAAACAAATAAATAAAAACTAAAAATAAAAAATACTCTCTAGTATTACCTATCCTTTACTCCTCCTGTCTGACCATCTCCTACACTTTTCAGACTCTATGCTTCCCACCAACCCATCTCATGCTTCTTGCAGCCCCATCCCTATGTTTACAATGGCTCTTGCCCCTGTAGATTATAAGCAGTTTGCTGGCTCACCTATGACATTCTAAATTATGAAAGGTAGGAGTTATTCCTAGAAAGAGGCTCATAAAAATATGAGTGAAGAGGAGAGGAGAGGGAGGGAGGGAGGAAAGAGGGAAGAAGGAAGAAATAAATGAAGAAGGGGGAAGAGGGGAGGAGTTTGGCCGGCTTATTTCTGACTCCAGACTTCACTATCTTCTGGCACTTCAGTTTTCCTCTCCAATTACTGGATTTACCTTTTAGCTCTGTTTTTGCTCATAGCCTACCTGGGTTTGGTTGACAAACTCTAGATTGATCCATGACTGGAGGGACCCTATAAGAAAAGGAACTTTTGGCCAGAGGAAATACATTAGAGCGATCAACAGGCATAGATCCAACAAACCCAAAAACAAACCAAATAATAGTTTAGGAAGTTATTAGTGGCTCTTTCTTCATCTACTTTTCTTTATTAAAATAGTCTGTCAGACACACATGGTCTGCTGCCATAGTTATCCTACCTATCCTGAGTTGCTAATATGCTCGAATACCTCTTCTGCCCACATTTCCTTTTCCCAGTCCCTCTGCCATCAAAACAAATGTGTTTTTTATTGTTGTTGGTTTCTGTTTTGTTTTGCTTTGTTTTGCCTTTCTGAATTTTACATAAGGTGCCTTTCCCCATTGTCAAGGTGTTCTTAAAATCTAATGTAGTTCAGAATTCCCAATTTAGCCTTGTTCTTTCTGGTTCTCTTAGATTGTCTTCCAACTTTAGCTTTCAATTTCCATGTCTACTCTAGAACTTGGTTCATGCTTTTCTTGGGTTTCTCCTCTTTCAGTCCATACCCCCACTTATATTTTCTATTTTATTCCAAATTTAACTTTTGGGAGTATATTCTCTCCTAAAGATAAGAATAATCGAGCTGAAGGGCAACACATGACATTATACATTTCTAAAACAGTCACACTACTCTTAAATGTTCCTCTTAAATGGACTAAAATTAATTTTTGTAGGTCCTGACAGTAATATTGATAGAATAGCCAATCAAACTTGTAGTAGAGTACAATGAATCCAGCCAAGATTAACAGTCTGAAATAGATGAGGAATTTTTTCTATTAAACTCCCATGTGATCACATTGTGGCCACTGCATTTCATGACATATCCATTTTTATAAGTCTATTTATGAGTACAAAGAGGTAGCCACCACAGCTTTGGCTTGCCAGCTTAGACTGACTGCTACTATTTCAACCACATTCCCTTTTAGAAAGAGCACAGACACCAGTTCTAAATCCCTGAGTAAATCCATAAATATTTGTACTAAGAAAGTGCTACAACATATCATTGGGAAATTTTCTACTTAAGCTGCTATCAACTTGTGTTTTTTATTGCTGTTTGTTTGTCTGTTTCTTTTTCAGGAGTGATCTCTTACGACCCAAAGTGCCAAACCTTCATCCCTGCCCCCAAGGAGCCTAGTCTCAGGAGTGAAAAACTATCCTGGAGAAGAGCCTGAATGGCCAGACACCAAGAACAAATACATCCAAAAAAGAAGAGTCTCAGATCTCACCCGTGCTCTCCATCAAGCCAAGAACATCACTTTCCCTTAACACTGATACTGAAAAGCCCAGGACATGCCATGGGCCCAAGGACTTGCCACCATAAGAGTGAAAGTTGTTAAGTTTTGAAATTGTATGTTTACAAAAATAATTATATTCTGTAGACCTCGTCTCTTATGAAAAAAACCTACCACAAATAGAAAGTTTCTAGGATTGTAAATTAAGTTACTAGACAAATGACCGCATCTAAACATAGTAAATGAAATAAAGTCAAAAGACTTCCTTTTGTGTACATAATAAAGTCCAAAGAGTATATAATTCAAGGTTCTTTGCAAAATTTTAACTCTCAGCTACCTCTACATATTTATTGCCTCCGTGCCACATCTGGCTTGAGTTGTGGCTCATGATTTCCAAACTGTGTTCTGTGAACCTCTAAGGTTGCTTCACTTAAAACATTTTAGGTTCAAAATTTTGTACGGTTTAATTGTAAAAATTGTTTGATTTGTAGACTTGTACAACCATTGTGGAGATCAGTATGGAGATTCCTCAGAAAACTAAGATTAGAGGTCCCATTTGACCCTCCTATTCCCCTGCTAGGAATATACCCAAAGGAATTCAGTCATATGTACACCCATGAGTTTGTGATAGCCCAGACTTGGAAACAACCCAGATGCCCATCAACTGGAGACTGGATAAAGATGTGGGTTTTTTTTAATAAAATGGGGTATTACTCTGCCATAAAGAATGAGAAGTTTCATTTATTTATGTGCAAATGGATACACCTTGAGGACACACTAATAAGTGAAATAAATAGATCCCAGATATATAAATACCATATCTTTTCTTTGGTATGAGAACCTGTAGATATGAGTTCTAGAATGTATGATAGATTTTGTAAAATAAGAAATATTCAAAGGGAATGGTGGGTGAACATAATGAGGGGAAAGAATATGATTTGGAAAGAAAAAGAAATAGCATGTATATAACAGGTGGAGGATTGTAGGTGGTAAGGGGTATGGGTAAAAATGAGAATTAACTTATGTCATATACTGGTACAAATTCCCCAATGTTGAGTGAGATTGTGAACTGTATATAAAACATACCAATAAAGAATTCAATTTAAAAAATATATATATACATATATTACAATACTATAAAACTCAAAAGAGCTTAAAGCAGAGATGTGAGCAGATAAGAGTTTTTACTGAAAATAGAAAAAAGAGAAGTAAAACTCTGGAAAGTGTATACAGTGATAACATGTATATGTTGAAATTCATCTAATTATATACATTACATGCATTTTATTATATATAAGTTGTACCTCAGTAAAACTAACAAAATAAAACAAAAAAAATTTGTATGGTGCCACTAGTGTGGGAAATGTTTCATATCACATCCCCAATAGCTCCACTCATGATAGACATTAGCTCAATTAGTGACTTTGAAAACTTCTCACACTGATAAACCCTTTTAATATATAGTTCATGAAATTACTTGAGCAAGGCATTTTGGATGCCAGAATATTTATTAACAACATTAAAGTCACTTGACCTTCCTGAATACATTTTGTAAACTGCTGCTTACCTGTGTTTGGAATTCCTTGATTGTTATTCATGCGATTTCTACCTCAAAAAACTTACTTGGAAAAAGCCTCATCTTTAAAAAAAAAAAGATGTCCTAAGGCATTTTAGAAGCCAGAAAGGGAGAATTTAATTCCGTGATTTAAAAATATATCTGTTTATAGCAGTACAGTTTATAGTAGCTACATCTTGGAAACAGCTCCACAACCCATCAACTGGTGAATAAGATGTGTGTGGTTTTAAATGGAGTACTGTGCAGCCATAAAGAAAGATAGATTGAAACGTTTATAGCTAAACAGATGTACCTTGAGGTCATACTCATAAGTACAATAAATAGGCCACACATGTAAATATCATATCTTTTTTTTTCTAGTGTGAGAAACTGAAGGTATAAATGAGGTGCAAACTGTATAATAGGGATTGTGTAATAGGAAGAAAATATTCAAAGGGGAAGAGGAACTAGAGAAGAGGCAGGAGAAAGCAAAGAAAGGAGAAGAAAACTTTTAAGGTAAAAAGGAAAAGTGGAAACAAAGTTCATGCATACAGTGGGTGGAGGAATTGAAGGAAAGGCAGGGGAATTGGAAAAAATAAGAATCAAGATACATCAAGTACAGGTATAAATTCTTGATGATGAATGCAATCATAATAGATTCCTAAAATGTAACGATAAACTCATTTAAAAATAAAAATAAATTTAAAAATAAAAGATATATGCTCTCTCTTGGCTTTGAAGTTGTAACTATAATCTTACCTTGCATTGATTTTTAAAAAATTTTTGACTAGGGCCGGAGGGTTAGCTCAGTGGTTCCGGCGCCTGCCTCGCAAGCGTAAGGACCTGAGTTCGATCCCCGGTTACCACATATAATGCTGGGCGTGGTGGCTCACGCCTGTAATCCCAGCACTCGGGAGGCAGAGACAGGAGGACTGCTGAGTTCGCGGTGGCTTGTCTGGGCACCATAGTGAGCTCAGGCCCAGCCTGAA
>PVIC010037538.1:0-18040 GCA_004025085.1 Thryonomys swinderianus | reverse complement strand
TAGTTATTTTGTCTTAGGAAAAAGTCCAGAAAGGAAACACAACAAAGAATGATAAACAAATGCATAACAACATCATTCCTTTAATCCCTAACAAAGAATTAAGGAAATATGTTTCGACAATCTTTTACTAAGAACAAGGATAAGAATAGCAAGTTCATTAAAGATACCAATTAAGCACTGCTGATCTCTCCCCTCTAATGTACATCTTTTTCTCATCTGCTGTTTTTATTTCAATAGATGATAGTCTCATCTCTACGGCGTGTACCTCTCCACTGTATTTTAAGAAAAACTGGAGATTTGGTTGCAGCAGATGTTTTTCATTCCTCAGTATCTGGACACAGGAAAGTGCTTTTCACCCTCCCGTTTGTCTGCTTCTACCCTCCCCTCCGTGAATGCTGCATGCCTGGCTCTTGAGACGTGTTTCAGTGTGTCTGGGTGTGGGGTCAACTCTTGGAGCTATGTGATATGTTGCTTTGACACTAAAATTCAAATACGAGGATGTAGAACTGAAGAAATTACTGTTTCATTGTTTTATCTACACAGAAGCAGCTCTCCAAGGCCTATAGCACGGACATTTAAACATGAAGTTTACAAAATATGTTTAATACTCACTTTATAGATTTAAGATAGAAAATCAAGAAGCTTTGAGTTAAAAATGAAACACATAAAATCACAGTTAAGTGATACATACAAAAACCATAAAGTTGAATAAGGTTCCACTCCCCTTATAAGAGGAAAAATTTAATAGATTTCCTATATTAGTGTAAAGCAATTAAATGCATACAAACACGAAACTAAATACATATTTTTCATTCTAATTCAGTGTTAAATCCAAAAATATTCACGAGTTAGAGCCATAAAGCCAATAAAAATTGCAGTAATAATAATGTATGACTAATGCATGATGAATCTGCATGTTACAAAGTGAACACTGTATTGAATTTTTACTCAACCTACACTGTACTATTTCATAATTTATTTTTCAAAATTACATTTTGCACTCAATTTATTTTTTTAAATTTCATATTAATTTATTTAATAATCATTAAATACTACTAGATTTACTACTTTAGCTTTTCTTACCAAGGTGTGATCATAAATTTTTGGATGAAATAATCAGACTAATCATAAATGCAAAAGAAAAAATAAATAAAATCATGTAATAATATGCTAAGATAGTTATCCACATGATTCTGTATGTTCTTAAAGAGTTTTACCATTGACTTAAAAAAATTCAAATTTGAATACATTATGAAAACTTCAAGGTTGTCTAAGAATAAGTTAACAGCTACAGTAGCACCTTAGTTTACAAACTTAATTAGTTTTACAGTTTGGGGAAGATGGCCATGCTTGTGTTTGTCACCCAGTGCAAAGTTTGCAAACATAAGCAAAATTTTGGTGAATGCTTTTATTTACAAACTCAATTCTTTGAGAGCAAGCATGCATGAACTGAGGTATTATTTTATTCAATAGGATTCCATGGAACCTATTTTGAATAACAAAACATATTTAAATCCTTATTCTTAGAGATTTTCTGATTTATGGCTGGATATTACAAAGCCAAATGAAAATATAAAGTTATTGCCTAAGAGCTCTATAACACACATGACAATAAAATTAATAAGCAATTTGAAGGAGATACCTTTTCTAGAACTTGGAGTAAGTTATTATTTCTCAGTTTCACATTCTTCAATTGAAGAGTAAAGGAATTCAATGTAGTTTAATGAGAAAATAAATAATAGTAGTAATACTCAAATGGTTATATACCATGTAATTTGATTGGGATAATTTTAGGAAGTCATGATAGGTATTAGTATGTCAGAGTGATGATTCTTCTAATTTCAGACTGATAAAAGACTGACTTTCAACACAAAAGCTTTGTATTCAACAATCCCATTCAGAAATAGCAACATTTATTTAATATAAATGAATAAGCAACAAGCATGGTCACATCAATAACTATTATGTCACCACACAAGGAAAAGACTAAATTAAAAATTAAAATGTCAACCTCTGATTTTTCAAATATACCTGAGAAAAAAATCATATTCTTCAAAAGCAAAATATTATAAAAATATACAAGAAAATAAAAAGGGTTGGAAAACTAAAATCTAGGAAAATATCAGAATAAAATTGAACAAATTTGAATCATTTTTCTTTTAGAAATTGGCTCACACCTAAAGTTTTAGATGTCAGAATTCTGCTACATCTCTCCGTAACAGTTTTAGATGTCAAAGCCCTAAGTATGGCCGAAGCAGGAGGCCATGGTGAGGCTGCCTGTCTGTGCTATTCAAGGTAAACATGGAGATTCACGATGTGGCCTTGGTGCCTGAACTAACAGAGTTTCCTGTGAGGAGACACCTTACATTGGTAACACCCCACACCAAGTCACAGGGGGAGAAAGTATCTGTACACCTTTCAGAGAGAGAAGCAGGACTCTTTGGCCTGTCCCTGTCCTGTCTAATCTGCCCCTACAAAGCCAGTTGTTTACAACTCTGAAAGTTTGATTTGGGCCTTTTTAAAAGGACCTACTCTTAACTTTTATTTTTTCCCCCATATGGTGTTGTAAATTAGGACCTTGCCCTTGTGAGGAAGGTGTGGTGGTACCAAGCTAAATCCCTGGCCTTTTTACTTAACCTTTTAATAAAAATAAGTTATAGTTACCACTGGAATGGCCTTACCTGCTATTTATACCATCTGTGTCTATCCTCCCTGAGTTCCAAAATACAGTGCACTTATAATCCCATAAATATTCTTGAGCTTTATGTATCCTATTACCAGGAAATGGCTTGTGATCTCTTTAGATCTGCTTTTTAAATACACAGCTTAAGAATCGCTTCTCGGCCTTTTTGGCTAAGATCAAGTGTAAATACACAGCATAAGAATACACTTAAATTCTAGCTAATTACCTTCCCCACAATTATCCCTTTCTTAGAATTGTGTCTAATATCCCACTAGTCAGAGGTCTCTTCCTCTGGCCAGCTGCTCTGGTTTCCCCTAGTACCTGTTTCTTCCCCTCAAACACACACACTGACCAGTGCAGACATTCAGGTTCTCTCTTGCACACGTGGTAGGGCCTTCACTGATCTCTAGGGTCCTCTCTTGATAATTTCTCCTCTGTGGTAATGTGTTCATTAAGGTTTAATTATCTTTTAGTGCCCTAGATCTCAACTTTAGTCTCTTAATCAAGTGACTTTTCTTGGTTGGCCTAAGCATCCTGTCAACACACTGCATCTCAAAAACCTGTGGCTTTCCTCCGAATCTGAGGCAATGACAGGGTTCCCCACTCCTGTCTTCTGTGCTTCACAGATCATAACCCTCTCTGCCCACTGTCCAACAGCTCACAAACTGCGGTTGAAGTACGGTGTCTGTTTCTGTTGTTATTGTCCCGGATGAAGGCGGATCCTATTCCTATTATTCCATCTTGGCTGAAAGCTCCCTGTTGTCTCTTATATGAAAAGGAATGTTTTTCAGTTCAAACATTTTATTTCATATTTTCTCTTTCATTGGGTGAAATGTCTTTCAACAAAAGTGATGAAAATTGAACTGCAGCCTTTTTATATTTCTCTTTTGCTACACTGTATTCCTTATTTTTAATGTTCTTTTTTGAAATAAAAATGTTTTACAGTTGTAATTTTCTATCTTTGATAATGAAGCCATATTATCTTTATCTAATCTCTTTTCTCTACATGTGTCTTTTCCCTTTTTTTCCCTTATATCTTGTAACCCTAATATTATTAATCAAGGTTAGAGATGAAAGAGCCCTCTCATTCATTTGACTGAAGTTCATAGATTGAAACTCTTACTGAATAATCATCTTTTCCTGGATTTACTTTCAGTTAATCTTTCTGAATCTCCTACAATTCTCATGTTAGTCTTTCTGTATTTATTCTTCACTTTTTCATTTAATTCTCATCTTTTTTCCTCTTTAAATTTTGCTCTGTACATTAAAGATATTCCAATTTGATTAATGACTTTTCATCTTTATTATTAATCTATTTCATTTTTCTCATGCTATTCTTTTTCTAATATCATGTTAGTCACTTGGCTCATACATTTCCTGCATTTATTCTTTGATATAAGCAAAATTTTCCTTCAAGAACTCCTTTATTATTATACAAGTTTTAAAGTAATTATTTGATCATAAATTTTTCTATAAATTCTACTTTTCATAAGCCTTTTCTTTATGACTAAACCTATGTTTTAAATTTAAAATAGATTTAGCTTTGTTGCTGAATTCTTACCTAATTGGGCCACAATCAGAATATGTACCTGTGTGACGTTAATTCTTTAAAATTTTGCTCCAAGCAAGGACATCATCTTGATTACACTATTAAATAAGCAAAACTTAACTTTATTTCTGAGGGAGGCACAAAGAGATGTATTGCCATGAAAATTATCTCATTAAACAAAATGAATTTAATTACTTTTATATTTTATATCTGACAGTTATAAAACCCACAGTGGTTGCCACGTTAACAGTATATTTTGTTTCATCTACTGCATTTCATTCTTGGGAAATTTGTCTTCTCTCTTTTCCTTTCTGTATGTTTGTGTTCTTTAAAGTCTTAATGGTAAAATTCAAAGTACATGCTGCATGGGAACACTAAACAGACCCGAGGCCACATTCATGTAAATATATAGCTTGGCATGATCCTGATTGTAGGTAACACTTACATGGGGCTGAGTTCATAAGGACAATTACTGTTTTCTTGTCTTGATGTATTTTGCTATAATCACCCATGAAGGAAACATGAAAGTTTGGTGTTAGTTTACTCTGCCAATCAACGTTGATATCTCTTGTTCATCATTTACATTACAAATGGCTTTGAAGATCATAATGTGTGTGATCTATTAGATGGAACAGTCCATTTTGATGAATCTAGATTTCATGAATCTTCACTAGCCTAGTCTTCACTTATATTAGTGTTAATATCAGACACACTAGGCACACAATATATACTTCCATAGGGGTCCTGGCTTTTGCATTAACTGTTTGCACACCCAGAACTTTGGGATTTTTTTCTCTCCATCTCTTTTTCTTAGAATTCACCTGACTTTTCTGTCAATTTAGGAAGGTCATGATTTTTTTTTTTTTGACAGGGTCTCACTTTGTAGTTCAGGATGGCCCTGAGCTTACTATATAGCCTAAGCAAGGCTCGAATTCAGCAAACCTCCTGCCTCTACCTCTTGAGTGCTGGGTTTACAGGCATGAGCCACCATGCCTGGCATTGTGGTATGTGGTACTGATTGCTGGTGGGCGTTGAGTTACCATGCCCAGTTTGTTATGTGTAGTTACTGGGGATCGAACCAGGGACCTTAAGCTTGCTAGGCAGGTGCTGGAGACAATGAGCTAAATTTCCAGCCCCACAGTCTGGTTTCTTTAATAGCTCTATTTCACTATTGTGGAAACTATGCCTGTAGTTGGATTTTGTTTCCTTTAATTTTGCTTTTTGCTTTAGGGTTTTGTCTCAGGGGATTGTTGTTATGTTTTGTTTTTTGAAATAGCCCCTCACTATGGAGCCCAGGCTGGCCTTGATATGATCCTTCTGCCTCTACTTTCTGAGATGCTGGGATGATTTTGCTTCTTTTTTCTGCTCACTAGGTCTCAAGCATCACTATGAGATTCATGTGGGGCAACATAGTCCCATAGTGATGAAAAGTGAACCATGGTGTGCAATATAGAGATAGGTAAGCAGCCAATTAATTCCCCATTAACCTAGTGGAGTCTAACTTTTGTCCCAGTCTTAGCTGAAGAAGCATTTAAACTATCCAGTCTAGATGTATGGGTCTGGAACGCTGTGTGAGGATCCAGAGTCAGTTTTCCCTCAGAGATCCTCAGTTCTGTAGGGGCCAAGCTCTTCTAGATTCCAACAAGCTTTAATCTTACGTTGGACTTTCTGAAGGAAGAACATAGTCATTCATCTTTTGGACAAAAAGCTATGAATTAGTTCCCCTGACTAGGGCTTCCCTCAGTGGTCCACGGTTCCAATTATACCCAGTCACACATAGGTCCAAGGTGACATTTGGCTCAAAAATGATTGATCAGAATTAAGAGAGAAGGGAGAAACAGTTTTGGAACACTTTATTTCTTCAAGTACTTTCTTAGGTTTAAGTTATTCATTGAATGCAAACGCAAGAAGTAATCCACATGAGGCTACAAAAGTTAGCTTGATTGCCTATTTTCATAATAAAATGAAAATAAAAAATAAGCAGTAATTTGGTTAAAGTTGTAGTTTACAGTCAATAAAGCAAATTTTTTATTCTTTTTGCCTTCTTAATTTAATATACTCTGTAATTCAAAGTAAGTAACCAAATTATTTACTCAACTGTTTTTATCTATGTTTTTATTTCTCCAAATTATGTTACTGAACTTGAAAAATCTAAATTTTCTTGGCTGATTATATATGGTTTATTTTTAAATTTCCCCATAATTTGTCTTATAAAATATTATTCCACATATAAAACACATTTCAGAATTTGAGGACTAGTTTAGTTTGTTTTCAAGCCTTAAGAATCAATCAATTCTTAATATATCAATAAATTAATATTAATATATTGAGACTATTAATGAGATCAATTCATTTATTATTAATAAGAGTGATCTAGTGTCTGGTCCTCTATAGGTTTTTGAACCTTTTAAAAAATGGACTTGTAAAATAAATTGTAAAAATCCCACAAGGAGTATTTCCCCTGCTCCTACTAAAACATCACTTCCACTGACCATTCCTATTGCAAATGATACATTCTGTGAACCTGGTATTTATTAACTAAATAACTCTTAGCAATTATGATCCACCTGAGCTACACTAGAAACAGAATATTTCTATCAGATGAAATTATTGGCTGTGTAATACAGGACCATGAGAAGATTTCCAGAGAGAATACTTTTTTGAAATTATAAAATCCAACTTTTTATGATGACACATAATAAACTCAGTATTAATATTTGACACAGGAATTGCAGGGATATATAGTTTACAGAAACATTTAATTTTATATGATTATCTTTTAAGTTATTGTTTAGTAGCTACTCGTTATCATCAGTTGTCACCCCCACTGACTAAAACACCTACTGTGTGATGAACATTGCATAATGTGGTCAAATACAAAACAAACACAAAACTGTACTTAGGGAATGCTATCTTGATAAATGTTTATCAATCCCGAAGCATCAGGTTCAAGTACAATTATTTTCTCTCCGGGTATAAACCAGAGTATCCCAGGGAGTTGGCAGTCGTTCCACCCAGCCCCTCAGGACCCCAAGCTGGCAGGGAGTCCACGAGATTTAACAGTAAAGAACACAGGGCAAAGATCACGGAAGAGGATTTGTGGGAACTGTCACACTGTAGGCCTGCGAGAGCCGCACCACACTTTCTCTCCCACTCTTTCTCAAGTCCTGTGTTTCAGAGTTACATATAACTTCAAAACAGGCTGGGAAAGTAGTGCAGCTCAGGAAGAAAGGAAGGAGGGATCTTTGTAGTCAGGATAGTCTGCCAAAAACTCAGTGATCCTCACAAGATCTTTGCAGCCTACAGGAGAAACAATACAGCATTACAAGGAGACAGGTTAAATAAGAAGTTGGCGGGAAACACTTTAAGCAATCAGGGTAAGGCCAAGGTGAAAGCTTGATAGAGAAAACATGTAATCTAAAGGAAATCAGATAAATTTTCAGCAAAGAAAAGCCAAGGCAGTCCACATTCATGGGAACTTATTAGTGTTTATGTATTTACAAAAATTCCTTGACTTACAATGGTTTAATGATTTCCAACTTCATGATGATATAAAAGTATGCATTCTAACAGAAACCAGGCTTCACGTTTTCCAGGGCAGTGGGCTGCAGTCCCCAAAGAGCTTACACCCTGCCACGCGCTGTGTTGCCCAACTGTGAGGTTTTGTGGATTGGGTACCTTCAGTGCATTTTTAACTTAGGATGTTTTCCTTGGCAATTAACTCTGTTGAAAGTCAAGGAGCATCTACACCAGGAAAGAAGGAAGGAGAATCAGGAAGGAAGGGCAGGTCAAACTTTGGAGATGAAGTGGTGTGTGTAATGCCAGGCTAATTCTAGCTAGCAGACCATGTCTGGAACATTTAGCTGCTGGGATTCTAGCACTTTTGTGAAAAGCTTTTTACCTACTTTAATCTTCATATTAAACTATACTTAGTTTGTAGCTGCAAGGTAAAAAGAAGAAATTTTCTTTAGTTGAAACAGGGGTTAGAAATTATTTAATAATATGAATTCTAGGAGATGCTTATAATGTGGCAGTTTAGACAACACTGATCATATATGATCCTCAAATATTTTTGTTTTAGCAAGAAAGCTTAGTAGAGCAATTAGCATAGAAACTTAGAAGTTGGCTTGAATCTTGGTTCTACCACTTGCCAGCTGATTAGCTTCTGAGCCTGTTAAATAGTAATACCTATTTTAAAGGCACCATGCAACTTGTAGTTCCTTTATTTCTTCCTGGCTGCTTCTGAATTTCTGTTGCTAGCTTCTTTTCTTCACCTCTGTCTGAACACCTTAGAGAGTCTCACGAGTCAGGGCTGTCCTAATTTGCTTTGTATGTGTGACTGCAGATGGGCTCATCCTTGTGCATTTTTGAAATGTCAGCTCTGTGCTTTTTCCTCCTAAGCTCACCATCTTAAGATCACCCTTCTGATCCTGAAAACGTAGATTCCCAAGTAACTAGCTATGAGTATTCCACTGACAAATTGTCAAGCTTAATTGCCTTTCTGAAACAACCGTCAACTTCCAGCTCATTGATCCCTCCACACATTTCAGGCATGCATGCACATACACACACATGCAAACACATACACACACACACACACCTCTCCTTCAGCCTTCTCCGCATGACCACAAATAATCATCACGATTTGAGTAACCCAGAACTCTTGGAATTATTCTTTGTTTTTCTAATTTCTTTTTTAAACTGATTTTATAGGTATATTTTACATACATGTTATGGTGCTTTTCTGATTTCTGCACCTCACCCTTAAACTTACACAAGAGCTCCAACATTAAAATGCACACATGCAGCATCAGTCTGTTTCCCTTCATCTTCAGCCACAATTAACATATCTTTCTAATCTACAACTATTGCCTTCTAACTGATCTCCTTTTTCCACTATTCTCTTTTTTCATAATGATTCCCTACAGCAGCAAAAGTGGTATTCAGATACATGAAAGGAATCCTGTTTCTCTGTTCCTGACAACCCTTTGATAGCTTTCCACTGTCCTGGTGCAAAAAATAATTCAAACCTCATATTCATCAGTACCCTGAAAAAGTACAAATTCTTTGGATTTTTTCCATCCTACATGGTATCGTTCTCTCATCTATCTTCTTGCTTTTCTTTCTCTAAAAACCAAAATCATAACTACATGTAGACATTTGTTCTTTTGTATTCTCCTCTTTTTGAGTGGCTGGATCTTTCATTTCCTTTAAACCATAGGTGTTACTCGAAAAATCTCCTGACTCCAGTCTCAAGTAGAAAAGCATACAATAGTCAATCCCTTTTAAATTTCAGCACTTGTTTTACTTTGTAATTATATATTTGCATATTTATTTGCTAGTTTCTCTTTGTCTTTTTATAACTGCTTTATTAATATGCATACATGGTGCTTATGTATTGCCCAGAATTTTATAAATGCTCCAAATATTCACATTTAATGTATAAGCCAGCCCAATGAACAGTGATGTGTTTTTCTTGTCCTATCACCCACAGCAAAGAGAAAATGCAAAGAACCCAAAACAGAGTTCTAACTTCACTTCATCACTTCAAGCCATAGCACTGTTTTGAAAATACAATGTATTAACAGAAAATCTAAAGTAGGTAAGGCCAACAGGTTAATAGATAGCTTCCATTGAAGGAAGCTCTTTATTCATAATTCCCAAGAGAGTCTCTGTGGCAGACTAACTAATGGACAACTTGGAATGCCTCAGCATAGTTTGGGGGGATAGAAGTCTCACCTGAGAATTGTGGGCTCCTTGATAGGGAAAGCCATGCATTATTGCTGTGGGCTCTAGGCTTCTAGTGGACTCATGGAAGACAGTGTGTTGGACCCTAGACCTTCAGCTGGTCTTGTGTGAGACATTGCTATGGGATCCAGGCCCTTGGTTGGATTATTTGGGAGGCTGCTATGCTCACCACTCTACCACCAATGCCTGCTCGTTCGGATTCTTTGGATCTCTAGTGTGGACCTCTTGCATTCTTCTGCAATTTACTTTTCAGGTAAATACTATAAAATAATCAGATAAAGTATGTTTCCTGCATTGAATCTACTTCCTTGCCAAACTGACTACAACAAATTCAATGCGCTATTGGACCCACTCTGTGGAGCCCTACATCAGCCAAGAAACAAAGGGAGAAGAGGAAGCAGATTAAGAAAAATAAGCAGAAGCCTTTACTTTTGTTTGTAGGTTTTTTTGTTTATTTTTGAGACAGAGTCTCACTTTGTAGTTCAGGCTGGCTCTGAGTTCACTATGTAGCCCAGGCAAGCCTCAAACTCAGCAATCCTCCTGCCTCTGCCTACCTCCCAAGTGCTGGGATTACATGCCTGACCCTTTACTTTTGTTTTTACAAGAAAGTAGACAAGGGAGAGTATGCTTAGGATTGGTTTGGGTTTAGGCTTGTCCCTATATGTCTGATACCTGGTTCCAGGATAGTTAGGGGAAGTGGATAGTGTGCAAGTATATGACAGCCCAATGAAAGACGTTGTTGGAATGAAATTTGGATTCACTCAAATGAGTCTAAAAAGTATACTCCTGGGTAAGCTCATTACTATCCCTAGGGATTGGCTGTTCCTGAATAAGACACTCTCTTCCAGGTCAGCAAGGCCCAGAAGTTCAAGCATCAGAATGCATAAAATGAAAGATATGGATAAGATTACTACTTTGGTGAGTAAGTCCTTGGTATCACCAAACTTTGGACTTCAGGTCTCAAAAATGGAAAGCACAGTTATATTTTCTCCCTGCCTTAACAAACTGGCAGGTGACAGGTGTGAAGTTACTCTGAAAACAGTGAGTGCCCATATGAAGCTAGCTGATCCTTTCATAAAGAATCGTCCATGGAGAAAGCATGGGAGCTACACTGTATTTCCATACTGTTGATACTTTTTCAGGTGTTTGTTCCACTTTCTCCCATCCACCTGGGAGATAATGATCTGATTATGTGAAACCGCTGACTACCCCACGAGGCAAGAGTTCAGCTAAAGTCCGGGAGAAGAACAGCACTAACAAACCTGGCCTTGTTAGCACCACGGCCTACACTTCACTAAGCAGCCACCATCATGTCCCTAGAACATGAATAAGTGATCCAAGTTATATATATAGTCTTAGAATTGACAGTGAAATGCACTAGGAGTTGAAAGAATTTCTCTCTGCCCTAGGAAAACTCATTAAAAGTAGATCAGATGAAACAACTGGAAGTATTCATACAGGAATTTGCCAACTTTTTGACACTATAGACTTTGTATATAGAAACTTGACAAAATTGTGAATATTTCGGTAAAAATCATGCAGCAAAAAGATTTCTCAATCCATCAGCCTTATCACTTCATGAACTTTGTATTAGTCTCCAATTCCATAGTAATAAGCAGTTTAAATGTTTAGTGTCAAAAAATGTCCTCCAAACCACTTCTTTTTTTTTTTTTCTTCTAGAAAGTAAGAACAGATTCACTTCTTAGAGAAGGTGGTGACAGGAGGGAAGAAAGAGGTGTAAGAGAGTTTGGGTGAGAGTTGGCAGAAAGAGTTGCTAAATTATTGGTTTTATAGAGGATCTAGTCTGCTTGCAGTACATTAGGAACACCTTGTTAATCACTAACCTCCTTTTTTCTTCCAACTCTGGGTGAGTTCAGCTCCTGCCCTGAGTAACTGAGCTTTGATGAAATTACAAATACAAAACAATATCAAAGAAAAGGGGCAAGGAAGGAAAAGAGGGGAGAAAGAAGGGGAAGAGAGGAGCAGAAAGAGAGAGAGGGAAAAAAGAAAACAAGGCCCTAAAATGCTAAACACCTTAAGACCTTCACTGTATGTAATAATCTTACATTTCCCCAGTCAACTAATAGTCTCCCTTTGAACAGTCCACAATGCATATTGCAAACTGTCTCTTTTCCTAAAATCCCTGACTGTTCCCTCCCCTTCCCCCAGGAGATGCAATACTCTCAGACTTTGTAGTGGCAAGAGAAACTATTAGATAGGAATGGAGTATATCTGTGTCTGTTTCACGCATTCTTTCCAGATTTAGACAAGACCTTTCTTGTCCTATCCAAGGCCAATCCAATTCTTTTTCAAGAACACATGCTATTAATCTTATAATTCAACTTCGCCTTTCCTAGTACTTCCTTCTTGGTTACCAAATGTTTCTAGTCTCCATTTTAAGATGAATGAACAAAATAAGGGGGAAAAAAATCCTTCAATCTCTCAATTCCCTTTGGTTATACACACACTCTCCCTTTTTAGGACTGTATTTCTCAAAACATTCATCTTACTTTTTACTTCTTTTTATCATCTTCTATGGATATATCAAAAGTCTGCAATCTGTTGCTGCTTATTGATTATTTATCTTCCTACTTTTATTCTGAAGATCATTAGTGATCCCCATTCAATTAAAGACTATGCAACTGCTTGGGGATTATTTGAACACTATTTCACAGTTTATGTCCTACCTCTGATCATTTCTACCAAATTTGCATGCCCACTTCCATGTAAGCCATTAGAGAGTGTAATTTTTCTTGAGCTCTCGTACCTCTATTGTCTCCCTCCATACTCTGTTCCTGGGAAATCTCATTTATTTGCAAATTTAATCAGTGCTTCTATGTAGATGAGTCATAAGCACCTACTTTTATTTAGTCTCAGCTTCTTTCCTAGGTTACCCATTTGCATATCTGAATGTGAACTTGTAACTCCTCTTATGTAACTCTTAGAAACATCAAAGTAAACAAGATCAAACCCAATTTAATTTTTCCCTCGACCTTCCCTTCAGATTTTTTTCCACTGAGCCAGAGCCTGACTGTTCATCTAGGTGCACACACAAAAGTAGAAAAGGAGGGCTTTCCTAATACCCACCCTCACATATTCCTGTAAGTTTTATCTGCCATACATTTCTTTCATCCATTCATTCTTAATTTTTTCACAGTCACTCTGGTCTAAGTTCCCACCATCTTCTACTTGATACATAATCAACAATATGCTTAACAATTTCCCCGGCTATGTGCATGTATTCCGGCCCCTCTCCAAATTGCAGATTAACATTATTCATTTCTTGGCTATACCCGATTAGTACTTTTGAGGTGTGTTTTCATTATTTTTTATCAGAAGTGGGCTACTTTAACATGTCCTAACAAGATTTTGCTTTACATTCAGCTGAAATGGAAAATTGCACTGGAGATAATAGATCAGTGGTAGAGTACTTGCCTGGCATGTATAGACCCTGGGTTTGATCTCCAATACCTCAAGATCAAGAGGAGAGGGAGAAATAATACATACCACTATCCATAATTACTCACTTGATATCTTACTTCATGATTCCTCACAGTTATTTGCAGACCCCAGATAAAGGACCAGTTCATTTTACCTATAATAAGAGCTAAGAACCTTTATACAGAAGCAACAGGCATTTCCGATAATGCTTTTTCATCCTAAGCCTACTTGTTTTGCTCTTTATTAAAAACTAATTCTATATTTCATGGATCACTTACCAAGTAAGTGATTGCTTAACGAACAAAATTACCGGCTAAATCTGCCACATGTCACCTGGTTGTGACACGAAGAGGAATTTGCCCTTCAGTTCTACATAGTTCTAACTGTTCCTCTCAGTGGAGACTTTCTCACTTCTGATTTCCTTTCTGAATTACTTACATAATCTTATGACTGGCCTTCTTGCCTCCAGTCTTGACTTTCTCCAACTTAGTAACACTCCCTGAGGATCCTCTTATTTTCTTCTTAAAATGTATGTTCCGCAACCTATTTTTCCTCATAGAATTTGTAACCTTTAATACAGTGTGCAGGTTCTCCATATCCTAAGTGCTAATCTTCAGTCTCATGCTCAACACTCACTGTTCCCTGGCTGCTACCCTAGTAAGGTCAAATGTTGCTTTGCTCATCACACTTCTATATGTACTATCTCCCCATCCCAGGGCATCCTCTTTCCACTCGCCCGTCCCAGTTTACTGCTCCTTTAAGTCTCGGCTCCACTGGATCTAAATATTTATCTTTAAGTCTCTACTAGAGTACTGATTTCTTAAAGAATCATCCGCAGGCCTACTACACTATTACTATGCCTAGAAATATACTTGTTGGACTGTCAGCCTTTATCTGGGCTCTAAATATCCTCCTGTGGTTATTTATTTTAGCATCAATATATCCTTGGCTGAACCAGTATAGGTGGATTTTTTTTGAGATCCTACATCTTGGTACAGTGTGTATTTAGCAGGGACCAAACTCATGTCTGTAACGGTGATCTAAATAGAGACTGTTGTAAGTAGTTTCATGTGAAGTTTTCTATTTAGAACTTGCCCGTTTATTTATATTATTTGCTATGCATCATGTTATACCCAAAGATAACTGTTATTTAACTTTAACCAGAGTTATCAGGAGACAATGAGGCTAGGATATTTAAATCTCCAACAGGAAGAGGACATGGCACAGCTTGGTATTAGGCTACATTAATTTGCTAAGACTATCAAAATAAAACCAAGTGATGCAATGACTTAAATAACAAAAGTATTTTCTTATAATTCTGGGGACTATAAATTTGAGATCTAGATTTCAGTTGATTTGGTTTCTTTGGAGACTTCTGTCATTGATTTCTAGGTGGCCACTTTCTCACTGTATTCTCAGATGGTGACCTCAGGGTGTGTACATGTGTGTGCATGCATGCGCGTGTGTGTGTTAGTCTCATAAAGACACTAGTCATATTGAATTTGAACTCATCACATGATCTTACTTAACCTTAATCATCTCAGCTAAAACCATGGATTAAAGATTCTATATATTAATTTCCAAGGAACACAATTTAGCCCAAGTCACATGAGTCAGGCAATTTCTTTAGTAATCTAGTTCCTGCAAGGCTACCTTCTAGTTGACATACATCACGTGAAAAAGACAAAATTGTAAGGACAACAAACAGATTACTGAGAAGAAGAAATGAAAGGCCATGACTATAAGAAAGAGCACTGGGGAATATTTCTGGGTAAAGGGATGACTGAATTGTGTATTTTGATTTTGTTGTCTCCATGACTCCATGTGTTTGTGAAAACTCCTAGAACTGTACATCAAAAAGGGTAAGTTTTACTAAGTGGAAGTTAAATATGAATTTTAGGACAGGTTATGTGAAACTGTGTACACCATACAGTCACCTTTTATCTCCTTAAAAGCTCTATCTTAATATTTATCATAAAATGTATAAAATTACACATCTCTGTATATTTATATAAACTATTTCAGGTAATATCCAAGAGACTATTTAGAACGGTAGCCCTAAGGAAGGAGAAGTCCCAAGGTAGGAGGGAGACTTGCTGTTCACTGTGTAGTTTGTCACACTGTTTACTGTATCATATAGTGCATTTTCACAAAAGAAACACTAAAGTAACATGTAGATGTTATGATGTTTGTTTTAATTTTGAAGCATATTTAAACAAATTTTCCTTTTTGATCAAACAAATTCTAAACATCCTCTTTCTCTGAACATGGAACAGCTTTGGAAGTTATTTGGCAAGAGAAGTAGTGTGAATCCCGGGGGTGCAGTCTTCCCCTAGGCCGTAAGAGAGACTCACAATTACTCCCGGGTGAGCAGCCAAAGCCTAAAATCAATGCAAGTAAAAGCAGCAGGTTGTTCCAGTGGAAATGGCCTCCGTTTCATCAGTAGTGGTGAGCACAAACTTTAAAAGTAGAAAAGACTCAGAAAAAGAAACACAAATTAGGATGCCAATATTCCACTGGCGAGTGCATGCCCGTATGTGCACATAATGTGTATTCATGCATGTGTATGAAAGTTTGCAGTTTAGCTGCCAGGGAAATATAGAATGTAGGATTAATTTGTCAATAAGAAAACTTTAAGCATTATGCTGAGCAAAAAGGCTGTACCATCCTCAAGTGACTGTACAGAGTAATGGCCTCATCTTCCAGGGTTAAAAAAGATCCTGGAAGACACAATGATGGCTTCACCATTTGATAAATGCCAAATATCCAAAACAGCCAAAGCAACAGTATTTCTTATGCCATAAAATGAAATTACTAATGGAGAACAGAAAAGATGTGCAAAGGCTTGTCAACTTATGCAGGACAGATACCTCTTCAAATTTAAGTGGCCATCTATTCGCCAGTCCAGAGTATGACCTTTCCCATCTGTCAATGCCATTTATTTTCCTGTTATAAGACACATTCTTCACCATGACCGCCAACTGGGGAACAGTGTGAGAACAGAGGAGAGAGGATAGGCCTCCCTCCTCTAGGCCTGTGAGACTTGAGAAGTCAAAGCTGAAGCAGCCTTTGGAGACAAGCCAGGGACCATGAGTCAACCACTGTGAGCAGCAGACTCAGTGCTGCACACAGAGAGCCATGCGTAAGATCTACTCCCAGGCCCCCCTACCTCCTGGAGAGCCCTGACTTGAACTCAGATGAGCCTTTACTTCAAACACTGACTGGTGGCAATAGGAGAGAGTCTTATCGTTATTCTGACCCTAATGACAAGATTATATGAACCTGTACCCCAAGAACAGTCACACACATACAAGGGAATTACACAAAACAGTAATAGGCTTTACCCATACAAAAACCTAACCCGGTAGAGAGCTGGCAATTCCCACTGGTTCTGAAAAGGAGCCACCCACCCTTTCCATGCCATGTACTCATAACCAGTTTATGTCTGGCAACAAGTATTGCTTTGTTCAGACCAAGAGGGACTGAGTTCCGTGACACTGCTAGTCATCTTTGCCCTTGGATGGTGAAGAGGTCATCCCTGTAGCCTGGCCCTACTGTACAAACGCACACTCCCAAGCCTCAGCACCTCCTGCAGTGAGATACCCCATGTGCCCTAGCAGTGGTACCACACCTCTCCTAAATGCTGCTCTCCTTACCACTGACTTGGGAAGCAGGAAATTTGTCTCCGGACAGAACTTCTCTTGCTAGAAGGAAGACGACATCCCAGAGGATAAATTTCTATCCATCTGAAGCACTTGGGAAGCAGACACTCTGCTTGCTGTCGGCAGAGGGTTAAGTTACAGTGATGCTGGCTAAAAGGAAATTCTACTAGTATTCTTTTGGAGTAGATACGCTGCCTGTATGTTGACACTGTTGTAAAGTTTGACCTTCCAGAATAAAGAATGTCCACACAGATGGCACCAAAAAGCTCCCAGATGATGGTTTCAGAACAGGAGTCCAGACCTCACATACCACTAGAGCCAGCAGCCTGAGAGTCTCGCTTCTCCCGGGGGCAGGGTCGGCTGCCAGATCCGCTTCATAGGACGCAAACTTTCACCCTTCGGCATCCCTTAAGATGAAGGAGGATGAAATCTCTCCAGGAAGAATGAGAGAGACGAGAAGTGGCTGTCACCTTTCCCTGCTCCAGCTGGAGCGGGCACCTGATCTGGCTGGCAGCCAGCGCGCCCTGCCCCTCACCCCCTTCGCCCCCTCTCAGCCCAGAACTACTTGCTTCAGCGTCCTCCCTTGGTGTTAAACCACCACGCCCCATTCTACAGTGAGTGCGACCAGTCAGCACAGTACCTTCCCCAACCCTGCTCTTCGACAGCACACTGTTGCCTTTTCGAAGGAGGGAAGGTGCCCAGGATGGCTGAGACTAACGGGCCCCTTTCTTGCACACTCCGCATTCACAGGGAGCACTCACCCTGCTCCTCACTCACACAGACCTGTAGCTCTTTCAGCACTGCCCAGTCACATCTTGGGTTTTTAATATAGGAGGCTCTTTCCTGTGTATGGACACACCCTGGGCTGCACCGCAGTCCATTAAAATAAAGCTTCACTTTGTTATTACTGTTAGAAAGGAAGAAGGGAAGAAAGGAAGGAAGGAAAGAAAGAGAGAT
>PVIC010037537.1:0-18034 GCA_004025085.1 Thryonomys swinderianus | reverse complement strand
CCACTGAGCTAAATCTCTGGCCCCACGTTACATTAATGGTCTTTTGGTTTCTTAGTTACAGATTTTACAGCATGTGCCATTACTTTCAAAATCACTGTGGTTTGTTTGTTTTAAGATATTGGGGATTGAACCTAGGGCCTTAGGCATGCCAGGCAAGCACTCTTTCACTGAGCTACGCCCCCAACCCTCATTTATATTTTATGTGAGGGTTCTTAGTATGGGAACCTCCTGAAATTGTAGGTCAAGTATTAAGTAGGTGTATTTCTCTGGGAAGGTTGTTCAAAGCAATGACCAGATCTTCCAGGTTTGTATCCAAAGGAGGGTTTAGGATTGTCACTTGAAGAGGGAAGTCTTTTCTGAGACAGGGTGTCACTTTGAAGTTCATTCTGGCCCCAAACTCACTATGTAGCCCAGGCCAGCCTTGAACTCAGCAATCCTCCTGCCTCTGCCTCCCGAGTGCTGGGATTACAGGCATGAGCCACCATGCGTGGCATTGTGATATGTGATTAGTGGGGATCAAACTTGTGACCTTGTGCTTGCCAAGCAGACGCCAGAACGACTGTGCTAAATCTCTAGCCCAGAAGTCACATTTTTATGGTTCGTTCATCCTCTAAGGTTTTGGAACTAGAAACAATTTAGCAGATGCCAACTTGGTTATTTCCCTAGAACCAGGGTCCAGATATCCAAAATAAGTTCCATCCTCCTGAATTTGATTCTGCTGGGTCTCCCTGTGTCCTCCCTCAGAGCCTTTGAAAGAAAATGGAAAGCCAGAGTCCTGAAGGCACTACCCTAATTTGGGTCCCTAGGATTCCCCATCAACCCCTCCTGACCTCTCTCCCTCTCCCCTTCACAGAGGAATTGCAGAAACTGCTCCTGGAGCAAATGGAGCTCCGCAAGAAGCTGGAGCGAGAATTTCAGAGTCTCAAAGGTACTTCCATCCCTCTCCACCCCCCCCAACAATGTCCCCCTTCCTGCTCTGGGGCCTGAGCTCAGACCCCCCCCCCTTCTGTGCGTTTCTAGCTGGGCCAGTGGCTGCGAGGCGGTGGGGAGGGTGCAGGGGTGAGGCTGGGAGGGAGGCAGAGCGAAGCTGGGGAGGAGGCTGCGCTTAACAGCTCTCACTTAATCAATTTGCACAGATAATTTTCAGGATCAAATGAAGAGGGAATTGGCTTATCGAGAAGAAATGGTGCAACAGCTGCAGATTGTCAGAGGTAAGACGGGAGTCAGGTGAGCGCGTGCGCGGCCATAACTGCCTCTCGTCTGGCAGGAACCGCAATGTTGGCTCAGTCATTTGGATTTAAATTGAAGGTAATTTAACAATTATTTTTTATTTAATATCCTTTGTATACTCTGATTAGCCTCCGAATGGCAAGCGAGCCCGGCAAACGGCTTGCAGGCACCATTACGTGGAGTGATCGAACTTATTATGGCGGCAATTTCCATGGTTTCTAAATTAAAAATCGAGGCGTAAAATTACCTGGGAAGTAATGCCTAAGTTCGCTTTAATTTTGGTTGGATCCGTCTGCCTTCAAGCGCCATCCCAGGCCATTTCCTCCCTCCGCCAGCCCGCGCAGGGGCGCCTCCCCCCACCCCGCAGGGTTCCGCGGAGGGGCCGCCGGGGGTCGCCGGCCTGCCTCACCCCTCCCCCCGCTTGTCTTCCAGACACCCTGTGTAACGAACTCGACCAGGAGCGGAAGGCGCGCTATGCCATCCAGCAGAAGTTAAAAGGTGCGGACGGAAAATCAAAGCTAGAAGGGGCGCCAGGGCCTGGCTGGGCCCTAAATGAAGGAACGGAAGGGGGTGGGTGGGGGTGGGCGGACGGCGGGGCTCGCGAGCGAGCGAGGAGGCGGGGACTACCCGGGCCGACCCAGCGACGGGAAGTGGGGCTTGGTCATAACGGGGAGCTTATTCTAAAAGGGGGGGGGGACGGAACAGCCTTCTTGGTCTCTGGACGGCCCAAAACTCTGCCTCCCGAGCCGTCTGGCCAGCCCCTCTTTCTCCGGGCCTCAGTTTCCCCTGGTGTGAGGTGGGGCTGCTAAACCGGAGCAGGGCCTCGGCCGCCTGCTCTCTCTTCCGCCTCCTTTCCGGCCCTCGGGGTTGACAATCCCCGAGCCCAGAGGGCTGCTGCGGCCGCGGCGGGGACGGCCGGCTGCGCGAGGAGGCCGGCGAGGCCGCCAACGTGGCCGGTGCGACTCTCTCCCCAGAAGCCCACGACGCCCTGCACCACTTCTCCTGCAAGATGCTGACGCCGCGCCACTGCACCGGCAACTGCTCCTTCAAGCCCCCGCTGTTGCCCTAGGGCCGGCCCGGCCCACCCACGCGCCCTCAAGCCATGCTGCTCCTTCTGTAAATGCCCGCGGCGCTGCCCGGCGGCGGGAGCGAGGAACAAGCCATGGGGACCGACCCGTGTAAATACAGCCCGGCCGCCCGCGCTTCCCCGGCTCCCCGGCGGTCCGCGGGGCGGCGCAGGCCACGGCCCGGCTGGTTCCCTCTGTAGATACCGCGTCGCTCTCCTTGCTCTCGGTGGAACTCGAGGGGTGAACCGGGCCCACCGCGGGTAAAGAGGGCTGAAGAGGACCCCCCACCACGTGCGGCCCGACCCCGATTGTGAATACAATGTAGCGACCTCGCGGGCGCCGGCTGCCCCTCCCCGTCCACTTGTAAAACTTGTTCCTGAGGACAAAGTGGCTATGTGCAATGGGTGTAAACGGCCCTCAGTCTCTTGGTTCAGTGTTAAGTTCACGCTCGTTTATTCATGAGCCTAAGTTCTTCTTTCTTCTGGACCTACCTCCCCTCCCGTTTGGTAGCACTTTTTTTGCTTTGTCTGTTTTTGTTGTTGTTGTAACCTCTCGATGTAACAGCACTTTAAAAGGGCGACAACTGACTCACGAGATGGCGACCACCTTGAGCCTGTTTGGGGGAGATCACCCTGTGTCCGTGACTTTTGTTTTTAATAAAAGAAAAATCTGTCACTTTCTGGGGCTGCGGCGGTGGGAGTGTGGGCGGGGCGGGGAGGACAAGTGGGCGGAGGGGGGTGCCACAGGTGGGTGGGGACTCCCCCTGTAGCCTGTGTTGGAGCTGTGCCTGCCCAAGCAGACAGCCGTCAGCACCCGGCCTCTGCTGACCCCCCGAGGCCCCCCCGGCCCCCCCGTGGGCTTCAACCCCCAGCTCGCTCCCTTGAGCCCCACTGAGGGAAAGGGGCGTGATTGTGTGGTCTCTACAACCACAGCGTCCCTCAAGCTCTTGTAGGGCCCAGAGTTCACTCCTGCTGGTGTCCGGCGTGCCAGGGTGCAGTCACCTCCTGGGGACTCGGGGTGCTCTCGAGCCCGCCCAGAACTCTGGGTCCTGCCCCTATTGGCTGGCACAGGCACTGCTGGCCTGGAGGAGGAGCCCTGACTGGGGCAGGGTGGAGGAAGAGGTACGGAGGGCAAACCTGGGTCCACAGGCCTGAGAAGGAAGGGGGGACCCAACGCTTGCCCGTGCCTGCCTTGGTGCTAAAGAAAGGAGGGGCCCAGACAGAGTCTAAAGGCTCCCCGAATTCCAGTCTAAGCAGACTTGAGGAACTCAGAGCGGAAGGGAGGTGCCCAGGGGCTGCAGTGCCAGCCGGGCCTCTACCTGCTGTGACTTCCATTTGCCACAGGCCTCCTGTTAGCCTCGGTTAGTTTCCTGTGCGCCTGGTGTTGGGGCCACAGATAACAGATGTAAGTTGCAGAACACTTCAGTTTTTCTCTTAGTGGGGCACAAAGGATGGCTGGAGTGGGAAAGCACAAGGTATTGGGCTGAGTTCACACCCTCGTCCAGCTACTCAGGCGTCTCGGTGCGATGCCCCTTTTATTTTCTTGGGGACCTCAGTCGCAGTCTCTATAATATGACTTTGGAGCCTTTGTCTTCGGACAGTTGTGGAAATGCGCCGGGAGGTAAACTGAGCCCGGACCACTGCAGGAACAGCGCTCACTTCGAGGGCTCCGCTCTGGGACACCGCAGACTCGCCCTGCTCCCTGCTAATCCCTCAGGCAGGGACCCTGGAGGCGGGCGTTGGCCAGCCTCTCGGGAGAGGACCCCTGGGTCCAGGGCCTTGACCAAGGGGGCCGACCTCCGGGAAGGGGCTCAGCCCCGCAGCCCAGCTGTGCGAAGACAGCCAGTCCCCCGCCTCCCTGAACGTGGGCCGTGGGACCTGAAGTCCCTAGGTATTCTGAGGGCTGAATCCAGCGCAGAGACGAAGAAATGTTGGGGTGAGGGCACTGGGCACACTCAGGCATGGCCTCGAGGTCTCCCAGCCAGGACTCTGCAGGCTGGACCCGCCAGATCAGTTCTCTTCGTCGACGCCGACCTCCGCATACCCAAAAAGTGACATCCGGGGAAGAACTGATTCGCATCTTCAGGGCACCACGGACTGAGCAGAGCAGGGACGCAAGGGTTCGAGGGTGCAGACTGTTTGTTTACCCTACGGCACAAATGCACCCTTGAAACACAACACCTACCCACCCCTCCGCCCCCGGCGCGCGCAGTCCGCAAAACGGCACCACGGGCAGCGCTCAGGCGGGAAACTCCTTCCCGGACCGGGCCGGCGCCGGGGCCCAAGGGAGGCGCCTACTACATACTCCTTTCCTTTCGTCCTTCCCAAACTCCCCGAGTGGAGAAAAACACCAGACAGCTGGGGCCCGCCAGAAGGGGCGCCCCATCTGGGCCAGAACCTTTGCAGATTCGGGGTATAGGCGAATCCGATCCGCAAAGTAGAGTCAGAAAAAACCCTCTTGGGCTCCGCCTCCTTTTCGAAGTATCCCCCCCCCCATGTTAATAACCAAACGATTGGTATGGATGTAATTATCAATAATTATACGAATTATTGCTGATTGCGGGGCTCGTAGCTACTTTAATTAGTTTACCAGATTCTAATTAAGTTAAATGAAACATTAATAGGGAAAATATGCTTTAGAAAAGCATCCAGGATTTTAAGTCTGTTTCTTGCCACAACGTTGCCACCTTGCGATAGATTTAGGGCATTACAACTAACCCCTGGAGGCTTTAGGAAGGAACCCGCTTTGGGTTGATACGGATGTTGTTCTTTCTTCGTGATGGTTTCGGCGCCCCTGGGCCCTGGGCGTGTCTGCATGGAATCTGGCTCTGGAATCCAAGGTGTGTGGTGCGGGCCCAGTTAAATGAGTTAAATGAGTCCTCTCCACTCTCACTTTTTCTGCAGAATTCCGGAGCTGGCCACGTGACAGGGACTCCCCATTCCCACCTGTCCAGCAGATCCAGCGGGAGAGACCAAGCAGGTTGGGGATGCCCTTGGGGACAAGGTCATGGTGCTGTGAGAAACCAGTAAGTGGCTTCCAACCTCGTTTTCTCTGGCAAGAGAGGACTTCCCCAACTTAGGGAACCCCCGGATCCTAAGGACACTTGTTTCTGGAGACCAGCTTGGGTCTAACACCTAGAGGTCACACCTGGTCCTTCTTTGTGATCTCTCGCACGACACCCTGTGCCACACAGGCACACACTTGTCCACACAAAAGGGTTTATCTTGGCCAGTTCATATAGGTGCTGGAAATGTCTTTGAGAAGAAATCTCTAGGTGTTTCTGGACAACAGCCACAGAGAACCAATTAAGCTCATTTGCCTAAGGTTAATTAAGCTCAAGCTTACTGCTCAGAAAGAAGATCCCTCGTCGATAGGATTCGTTTGGGGGGCAGGTGTCAAGGAAGTTATTGCCAACTTGGAATAGGAAAACTTTCTTCCTGTTCCAGCCCTGTCCCAAAGAAGGGGCTCCCTCACTCCTCTGCATTTTGCAAGATCACTGGCCACATTCCTATCTACTCAGTCCTTCTTAGCCTGCGGTCAAGTGTGGCCTTGAGTCCCTGCACAAATACAGCTCCTGCCTGGAGTTCAAACTATTAAAAAAAAACCCCAGCAGATTTGTATGCTGTTTATATTAATTCTAGACAGTCTCTGGCCCTTCCCCCTCCCAAAAACCGCAGATGCTTAGTAAAGACCGCAAAATCTGCGGCCAGGTCGACAGAGGTCTCAACTGCATGTGCCACTGGGCAAGCTGCTGAATCTCTCCGCACTTCGTCTTCCTCATCTGTCACAGGAGGGAAGTAACACCACCCACTTACAGAACCGTTTGGGAAGGCAGGGCTGGAACAGCTCCTCCCAGCTCAGACACGGTAATACACCTGAGCTCGTTAGGATCCTAGCTCCCTCTCAGTTCATTTTCCAGCTCTGAGATGCGGGAGTCCCCGGATGGATCCTGGTCCGTTGCCTTCTACTCTTCTGGGCCCAGGAAAGGGGCCAGAGCGGTGCCTCTTCCAGGCCGGCCCCTTGAACTTCCTGGAGACACAGGCTAAGAATCCACAGCACCCAGCTGGAAAGGACCCCCCCCCCCAGTGCCAGCGCTCTGCCAGCGCTGTGGGTCCAAAGGGACAAAAGACTTGCCCAAGACCACTCAGCGAGTTAGAGCAAAGCGAGAAATTAATCTTTGGATTTTCCAGGACTGGCCGTTCCCTGTGGATTTCCTTATTTCCTTCCCACGGAGACAGTTGTGTCAAGAAGAGTGGTGTCTTCATATCAGTCAGAAAGGCTCTCGGATGAAGTTGCTCCCTTTATTTTACCCCAGAAGAGCCCTTCCAGAAGCAGAGCTGACAACACAGATTGCCCCGCGAGCCTGGGGGAGGGGCTCCCTTCTCTGCTTTCACCTGTAAAGGATTATTCGTCCCTCCGGGCACCCAATGCCAGCGGCCAGCCGAGGCTGCCATGGTCCTAGGGCGACTCCGGGGCTCCGCATCTGACACTTGCTCTGCTGTGGGCGACACGAGCACGGGGGAGGCACCACTCTTCTTCTGAGAAGACGCTGACATTTTAAAAGACATCGGCAGAGTCACGGGTCCTCTGAACTCCTGCCGATTCTCCTCGGCCTTCGTCTTACTGATGACGACTGTTTTGTATTCGAACGACCTGGGGTGAGACCTCCGGCCCTCTTTTTGTTATTTTCCAGTTACATAGTTTCCCCCAGTGACCCGTCGCGGACGCCGAGAAAGCGGTGCGTGTTATTATTTAAGGACACAGGAGCTGGCCAGGATCGTCGCCGGATGCTGTAACAGTCCCGTCCACGTGTGTGATTTCTCTAGGTCCTCGTGTGTGTACGTTCAGATCGGCTTCAGCACAGTCGTTTCTTATTCAAGTACCGCAGTACTCAGGACGGTGCGGGGGTTGGGGGAGCAAGACGGAAACTATTAGCAAGACGGTACTATTAGCAAGAATATTCGCTGAGCCAAGCAAAACTCAGATCCTGTTGGCAGCGTTTCTACAGCGAAGAGGAAAAAATATGGAACGCTTCACGAATTTGCGTGTCATCCTTGCGCAGGGGCCATGCTAATCTTCTCTGTATCGTTCCAATTTTAGTATATGTGCTGCCGAAGCGAGCACGAACTTGAGGCTTCCCCAAACCGTATATAAAGTCAAAAATCTATAAGCTTTTACAGTTATGGTGGATAGTCTTCAGTGTTTTTTTTTCTAATTCCAAGCTACTTCAGAAATTATGATTTTTCTGTATCGCGTACGTGTATTTGCTTCATGTGCTTTTGTACTTAAGGTTAAGTTAAATGTATTTTTTAACCTAATTTCTGCGCTCCTTATATGCAAATGAAGGGAACATGGGAAATCGGCCCTCTTTCCGGCAGACCTCTGTGCGCGCCTCCTGCTTGGCGCCGGCAGTCACGCTCGGTCACGTGGTGCGCGCTGTGCGCGCGCCGGTTCCGCGCCGGCAGGCTGCGAGTCCTAGGGCTCGATTCCGCGGTTCTCTCCAGGCCCCACGCCGGTTGTCACGGCCCCTGGCTCCCGGGTTCTGGGAAATCAGCACCCTGCGGGTACAGCCAGTAGGCAGGAGGAGAGAAGTTGTCCACTTCGCACGCTAGACTTCAAACAGTGTTAGGGGCTGGAGAGTCGACAAGGTCAACACCCTTTGACTTTGACCTTGTGGGTACGCAAGGTCTAATAGGTGCCGCCCACGTAATTGGTGTGGTTCTCGCTGGTTTGCGTGTTATCACACCTGGATGCTGCGAAGTTAAACCGTCACCCTAAATAATCCTGCTAGTGCGGAAAAGTGGCAGTGTGATCGCAAGTCTGTTTTCAAAGGCTGGAGTTTTCTTCTTCCTCGAAGGACTCAGAAAAGATTGGCGATCCTTTCCCTCTTAGACCTGTTCGTAAGGCTTAGCTCATTCTCTCTTTCCTTCCTGCCTTTCTTCTTTCCATACATGTTTACTAAGCATGTGATTGTGCGCTGGGCCCGAGGGGTAAAGAAGTCAGGGGGCTTCCGGGCCAGCCAGGGAACTAGGCAGGCCTGGGAGAGGCTCTTTGATCTAGGATGAGCTGTAAGGGAAAATGTCCTTAGTGGAAATCGCTGTGGAGGTACTTAGTACTACACAGTGCTTTGTCTTAGTACTTGGAGAAAGGGGCCCACCAGGCCAATAAGGCAGTGCCCGCCCTGGCCTTTGGGGGCTTGAGTCCTCCGGCTCCGCTCCTTACCTGTGGGCAGGTAGAAGCTGCCCACCTTCCCATCTGACACCTCTCTAAACAACCAGTAAGCAGAAGCAAACCTCAGAATGCTAATATGGCCTTTATCGAGTGAAAGAGCTAATTTGGGCAATGATGTTTCCCTCAGATTTACAAAAGGGAATTGCAAATAACCAAAAAGTGTATTAACATTGATGGGAGATAATGCTAATCTTCAATTAGCATCCACGTTTTTACTCACTTATTTGGAAGGAGAGACTTTTCGACACAGTTCATATGCACCCAGATCTCGGTGACAATACAGCTCTTGGGATCATAGCTCCCTTATTGTGGAAACCAGCGGGAGACAGACCTGGTTATTGTTCACCATTTCTGGCTACAGTATTTTGAGTCAGTGGGTTGTTTTGTTTTTATCTTTTTAATCTGTTCTTGTGGAGTAGAGGAGAGAGATCTGAGTTTCTAGTTCCCATTCTTTCTAGCACTATCTTTGTGACCTTGGCCTACTCTCTTGACCTCTTGCCCTGGGCCTGTTTGAACCTCAGTAAAAGCGAGCAGACAGCCTCTGAATTGAACTTTAACATCTTTCAACACTGGAAATTCTACCGACTCCCTGGCCTACCAGAAGCGAGTGTCTTCCAATTGCTGAGCCTCAGTTTCCCCATCTCTACAGTGGAAGTGATGGTTTCTGTACTTACTTTACAGGCCTGTGGGGCCCAGTGAGAAATCTCACCAGAAACTGCTGTACAGAAAAAGACAGGAAGGGCCAGAGATTTAGCTCAGTGGTTCTGGCGACTGCCTCACAAGTTCAAGGTCCTGAGTTTGATCCCCGGTAACCACATACAATGCTGGGCATAGTGACTCACACCCACCAGCCATCAATACCACATACCACAGTGCCAGGTGTGGTGGCTCTCGTCTGTAATCCCAGCACTCAGGAGGCAGAGACAGAAGGATTGCTGAGTTCCAGGCTTGCCTGGGCTACCTAGTGAGCTCAGGGCCAGCCTGAACTACAAAGCGAGACCCTGTCTCAAAAAGAAAAGAAAAAAAAAAAAGACAGGAACGGAGCGATGGCCAGACTCCCAGTGGAGCCTCCACGACAGTAATTCGTCCCCTCACCTGGTGAGTGAGCCATTTGTGTGCAAGCGACAGCGCCGCCAAATCAGAGCCACAAGATGAACCATTGCGTCGTATTAATATTTTCACACCACTTAACTCTCATTAAAATATACTTTGCTGAATTTAATATGTGATTTCAAATGACACAACATATTAAGTGCTTAATATACTAGAAATTATGAAACTATTATAGTTGATGCCTTATGAAATAATTAGACTGAATTAAACTTTAGCAGTCAAGTGAAGGAAAGACTGCAACTTAGAACGTCTTAGAGTCGCTTAAGCCATCACAGTAATCCCCAAAAGAAATGCTCAGAAATTAGGATCTTTAAATAAAAACTTGACTGGCAAGTGCAAGGTCCTGAGTTCCATCCTGGTACCAAAAACAAGTAAAAACTGGAACTTGATCTGTACTTACATGGGTACCTCTTATGGGCTTTAGGAATATGAGCATGTTGCCCCCCGGGGTTGGTGGTAGCCCTGGGGACCATTCCCGGGGACCAGTTTGGGCTTCACTTGGCTCTCCCCTTGAGCCTGGCAAGGGGACTCCAGTGCCCCAGAGTAAACCTCCTGCTGAAGTGACAGAGTGGTCGTCTGTGCCTCAGATCAGCCTATTGACAAGCCAAAAATAACAAACTTGCTTATTACCATTTATTGCATGTAGCTGTTTTACCTGTATTTTCTCATTGAATCCCCACAAGGTGTCCCTTATAAACTACTGTTTCGGATAAGAAAACTGGACATCACTTGAAAGGTTCAGTGAATCCTCCAGTGCCTTAAGTTTGAATCCAAAGAGCTCAGTGCACATCACAAATGCCTCTGAGCTCTGCAAACTCCTCATAATGTGCACACACATGTGTATGTGTGTATGCTCCTGTGCGTGTGTACACTACCTCCTGTTTTACTAATGATTCTGTGACCAAGCACATCAGCCTGTCATCTAACAGTTTCAAAACATTTTTTTTTCAGTCTGGAAAAGATGAGCAGGAACTCAGGACCTTGCACTTGCCAGGCAGGTACTGAGCTACAGCCCCCAACCCAAAATAAGTATCTTTATTGCGCTTCTGCCTCGCAGAGGAGGGACCATGACACAACACTTTTACCTTGAGCAGGACGTGCAGTCTGACGGATGCAGGAAGTACTCTGTGAGTACCTGCTGTTAATTCACTCCTAAGGAGCCTGACACATGTCCATGTCACTGGTAAAGGAGACAGCCCTTCCTACTTCCAGTTCTAAGGAATACTAATGTCTCAGCTCCTTAAGGCCCATGTCTCAGTTATTCATACCAGTATGAGTATTGATCCTGAGGGCTGTTTGGAAAAGGTAAGTTGGAATATGGAGATTTAAATATATTGTCATCTATTGTGCACCAAAAGTGATCTGTGTGTGTGTGTATGGCGTGGCCCTGGGGTTTAAACTAAGGATCCTGTGCTTGCCAGGAAGGCACAGTGCCATTGAGCAACATCCCCAGCCTTACCAAAAGTGATTTTAATAGAGACAGGAAAACTTAAACATGTTTATAATGAATTAAAAACATGTGTTTGGCTGGGCATGATGGTACACACCTATAATCCCAACACTTGGGTAGGTGAGGCAGGAGGATCACAGGTTTGAAGCTAGTCTTGGCAATTTAGTCTGAGCAACCCCCCCCCAAAAAAAAAGCTAGTGTGTAGCTCAGTGGGAATGCCCCTGGGTTCAATCCTTACCACTTGATCCATAAATAAATGTTCCTCTTAGCTATTGCTCTTCCTCCTTTCTGCAAAGCATCAGGGAGAGGAAAGGAAAGGAATATTTAGTGACTGTGCAGGGTTCAGGGCCCATGCTGGATGTTTTACACATAATCTTCCTACAATTGTCATAATGCCATGAGGACCGCTCACCAGCAGGTCAGGTGTGATAGTTTAGTGTTGGGAGTGTGCCCTGCCCCCACCTCGTGCACTCATAGGCGGGGCTTTGAGAAGAAGGTGATTGGATTACAGAAATTTAGCCCTGACTTGTTATTGGAAGAGGTGGTCGCAGGGGCGTGGTCAGGGCGGCCTTCTCGCCCTCTCTACTTCCCTGAGGTGTTTGTCTCCAGTGCTGTTCCTGTGCCACGCTTCCCCGTTTGGAGTCAGTTGACGGTAGCCTAAAAGCTCTACAAACTGTGAGCCAAACCGAGCCTCTCCTTTAAGTTGTGGGTGTCGGACACTGCATTCCAGCAAGGAGAACAATGACTGCTGTCAGGGTGAGCGGGAAGCCCTGAGAAAGTGCAGGGAAAGAGGAATGCTTGAAAGAGAAACCCGGGCCTGCTGGGGGGAGGGGTCCTGCCCCCTTGCTGTGTGAGAATCATGTTATTAAAAGAGTTCCATGCAGACCGATGTCCCTGACCATGTGGGTCTGGCCCTGCGGTGGCCGGAAGTGTTCATTTTACCCTTTGAAAGATGCCGTGAGTCTAGAAAGTGAAGAGATGAAAACATTTATAAAGGCCACATCATACACAACACTGTCAAGAGACTTGCCAGCAGCCCCAGGTTGTTGGAAACAATCCTGTTTGGGAGAAACAATTGGAAGGTCAAAACTGACCAGGCCTTCCTGCAGACAGACTTCGGACTTAACTATGTTGCAAAATAATCCTGTTTGGGAGGAATAATTGGAACACCCTTCCTGGCTGCCTACGACTTTACACTCAGCTCGCCTTCACCCTGGAGAACAAGAACTCTGCTCATCCCACATGCTGTGATGCTTCAAGGTGGAACTGCTCCATTGCCGGTGTTTACCCTGCCTTCTGAGTTTTTGTTAGAAGAGAGCTGCAGAATAAGTTGTGGCAGGCTGGGGCCTGGGTTCCTTTGCTACCCAGAGTAGCATGGATCAGGCCCAAGCTCAGTTTCTCTAAGCCTCATTTCTATCTAGATATTATTTCACTGTGTGACGTCGACTCACAGGAGACTAGAACCTAAATCCGGAGGTCCTAGTTACGTTCCCTTCCCCTGGATCCCACACCAGATGGCTGATGGGAAAAGGTGTAACTATGGAGGAAATAAAAAATAACCTCGGGCCGGGCGTGGTGGCTCACGCCTGTAATCCCAGCATTTGGGAGGCAGAGGCAGGAGGATTGCTGAGTTCGAGGCTTGCCTGGGCTACATAGTGAGCTCAGAGCTAGCCTGAACTATAAAGCGAGACCCTGTCTCAAAAAAAAAGAAAAGAAAAGAAAAAAATAACCTCGGGCCGGAGGGTTAACTCAGTGGTTCCGGCGCCTGCCTCGCAAGCGCAAGGTCCTGAGTTCGATCCCCGGTAACCACATAGAATGCTGGGCGTGAAGACACGCCCACCAACAATCAATACCGCATACCACAATGCCGGGACGTGGCTCACGCCTGTCATCCCAGCACTCAGGAGGCAGAGACAAGAAGATTGCTGAGTTCGTGGCGGCTTGCCTGGGCACCATAGTGAGCTCAGGGCCAGCCTGAACTACAAAGCGAGACCCTGTCTAAAAAAAAAAAAAAAAAAAAAACCTCACAATTAGCAGCGAGTTGTCTGGTGAGGAGGAAGCATAGTGAGGAGAATTCATGGCTGGAGGGGAGGTGGGAGGAACACTGAGGGAAGCTTCGTGTTTTCTAAAACTGAAGAGAAGCACCCCTTCCGTCGGCTGTTTCATTTCGAGTTAGAGGCTCCAGAGAGCACCGAGTCACAGGGCAAAAGTGTTCAAGGCACTGTCGCTTGGGCTAGCCCCAGGCCGAGCAGCCACGGAAGGGCTGGAACTCCCGCAAAACCTCGGCCCAACCCCAGCGAGGTCCCGCCCCCGGTAAAAGGAAGTGATCAGGGTGTAGAGAGAAGGAAGGGCTGGGAGGAGGGAGAGGAGGGGCAGGTGGGCGGCCTGAGGGGCTGTGACAGGGGGGTTGAGGGCGCCCTGCGCTCAGGCTCCGAGGAGGACCCTCCCCTGTGGGTCCCAGGAGCCTTGTGCTCCAGGGTAAGTCTCTGCCCTGCTCTGAGCTTTGCTTCTCATCTTTGGACTTGGGGACAAATGCTCCTCACTAAGCGTTAGAGGCTGTTGCTAGTTTAAATTCAGGTCTCTGCTCAGACATCCCCCCCTCAGGCAGCCCCCACACCACCTCCAGACTGCAGCACCTCCCAAGCTCCCCACGATGAATGTATTCCTTACATATCACAGACACGTACCCATGAAACAGAATAAGAAAGTACTGACACGATACAACACGGACGAACTTTGAAAGCAGTTCTAAGTCCTGCCACAAAGACCGTGCAGCATCTAAGAGTGGCATGATGTGAAGAGACTGAAAACCACCGTATCAGTCAGCACGGGGGGGGGGTGAGTTTTCTGATTCCAACTCAATGAAGCTGTTAGCCAGGAACGAATGGAAGAAAGAAAACAGCACCTCCTTTCTCCCTTATAGTTCTCCTTCACGGTGCTTGATAGCAATAAGTATTGGAAATACGACAGCTATGTCTATTTGTGCATGAGGGGCAGGGGTTTTTGTTTCTGTAACCCTCGGGGCTAAACCTGCCTGGCGCCCTGGAGATGTTCATAAACATTTGCAGCTGTGCCGAGATGAGATCACGGATGCTTCTTGGTGCCTGGCCCCTGCAAGCTCTTGGTAAATGTTAGTGCTGTTCACCTCCACCATTTCCCGCAGCGGCCCCACAACTTGTTCCTGTCGCCTCCTTCAGGGACCAAGAAAAGGCCCACCATCCACCTGCTGGACCTTAGCAACACTTGGCCCCAGAGAACTCTTAGGCCTCAGGGGTTGCAGGTCTGGATTAGCCAATCCCGAAGCCACGCCCCAGCCCGCCCCGCCCATCCATGCTAGACCACGCCCCACAACAGGTCCCTCCCCTAAGAGGCCAAAATGACCCATTTCATCCGCATCTCCCCAAGCCCTGCCAAGGGTGCATGCTCCTGGGTGACCCTGGCTCTGACACAGACAACACGGGGGGCCTGAGCCATTTTCTCCATCTAGAGGTCACCCCCTGGGCTCAAGCTAAGTAAGCCCCACCAGGCTGTCCCTTATTCCGTGGGCAGCATTGCCCCACCCTCTTCTCCCTGCCCTAGAACTGCATTCAGGGCTGCAGGGCTGGTGTTAGGGCCTGACCTGGCTGGCCTCCTCTCCCCACTCCCCAGACTAGGAGCTCCTCTGCAGCCCCAAGGGCCAGATCTTCATGCTGTCCTCCCAGCACGGAGCTCAGCATCTGCTGTTGAAAAGACAGCTTTGAAAATAAAATTTCAGCCAGGTATAGTGGTGCGCCTGTGATCCCAGCATGCTGGGAGGCTGAGGCTGGAGGATTGCAAGTTGGAGGCCAGCATGGGCAATTTTCCAACTGAGACCTTTTCTCAAAAAAAAAAAAAAAAGAATATAAATGACAGACTGATCTTCATTGAGATGCCATTTGCCAACTTATCAATTTAAAAACTAACTGAGACACAGAGAAAGACACATTCAGTTCCATTATAGGCAATTTAATGTCGAATTGTTGGCCTGAGTCTGAGATGGGATTTTCCTTTATTACATATCAGTGGGGCTGGCAGAGTCACCCACCAGGTGGCCTATGTGCGCTTTGGCCTCTGAGGTGACAGAACCCCAGGCAGGGGCAGGCTGGGCCTCATGCATGCGCAGGTCACACCAGCCAGGTGGCTGCAGGGCCTTCTGCCACTTGGGTATGGCCTCTTTTCCCTTCACCCTTCCATTAGACACTATCTCTACCCTCACCCATGGGTGCTTGGGTACTCAGTACCTGGGAGACAGGAGACCCGGACTCTAGGACAGCCTGGAGGGCCTATCAACTTGTATTAATCCATTCTAAGCCTCTCTGGGTGTTAGTAGGAGAGTGTTTCTAGTATATTCATCTTGACATGTTGGAGCTTCTTTCTTTCCTGTGGCTTTAAATTTTTAATTTACTTTCTGTTTTTGAGTCTTGCTATGTAGTTCAGGCTGGTCTTGAACTCACTGTGTAGCCCAGGACGCTGCAGTCCTCCAGCCTCGGCCCCCTGAGCGCTGTAATTCCAGACGTGCTGCACCACGCTCAGCTGAAGAGGGCATTTTACCAGCAACACATTGAGATTTCATAGTGCTTTCAAATATCTATCCAAAAACTAACATACCCTATCTTTTATTTTGAGACAGAGTCCTGCTAAGGTGCCCAGGCTGGCCTGGAACTTGCAATCCTCCTGCCTCAGCCTCCTACCTAGCTAGGGTTGCAGCCTTGTACCCTGGCACCTGACTGCCATCCTTTCTTACTCTTCTCATAGGACTCCTTGTTTACTTCCTACCCTAGGCCCTGTGTTCCACATCAACGATGTTCTCCCGGTGACAACAGCACGGATAAAACCTTAACTGTGAGGGACACTTTGCTTTCATAGTTTCAGGGGTTGTTACGCACCTGAGAGGGGAACAGGAGATATTCCGAGCCCAGAAAACTTGGTTTAGAGGACACGTGAGGTGGGCAAACAGCAGCCTCGCACGCTGCCACCAGGGGGCGACGGCGGCGCAGGGAGGATCCAGCCCCACCCCTCTGGTCCCGCCGGCTTTGAAAAGCGGTTGAGGCCGGCACGCAGCGAGGCCTCCCCCACCCGGGTGCCGTCCCCGGGGTCGTGGGCGAGGAGGGGCCCTGCGAAGCCAGCTGGAACCTCCCGACCTCCAGCGCCCAGCCCGCGACGAGGATGCCCGCCCCGCCGACCTCGCTGACAGGGTTCGTAAATGGCAGGATTGGAGCTGGGACTCAGCTCCCCACGCTCCACACGGGAGTCCTGGGGCAGCTTGGCGAAATAATCCGGTCCCTGCAGAAGAAAGGGACCCTGCGCAGCCTGCCCCCCCCCCCCCCCCCCCCCCCCCCCCCCCCCCGCGAGAGCGACCTCTGACCGCCAGAGTGCAGCCAGATTACAGAGTTTTAGGTACTGAGGTGAAAGGTAGTCATCTGCCCTCCCAGTGGGAATTGATCCCAGGGTCTCGGCACTGAGCAGTGTTCCTCAGCCCCTCTTTTAAAATTATTTTTGGGACACAGTATCACTAAATTGCCCAGGCTGGACTGGAATTTGAGATTCTCCTGCATCTGCCTCCTAGAATACTGGTATTACAAGCATGCTTTACCGTACCTCCTGTATTAAAGTATATGTGTCTGGGAATGCTCTCAAAAGTAAATGTAGGGGCCGGAGATTTAGCTCAGTGGTTCTGGCGCCTGCCTTGCAAGAGCAAGATCCTGAGTTCGATCCCAGTAACCACATACAATGCTGGGTGTGGAGACTCAACGCCCACCAGCAATCAGTACCACATACCACAGTGCCAGGCACGGTGGCTCACGCCTGTGATCCCAGCACTCGGGAGGCAGAGGCAGGAGGATTGCCGAGTTCGAGGCTTGCCTGGGCCACATAGTGAGCTCAGGGCCAGCCTGAACTACAAAGCGAGACCCTGTCTCAAAAAAAAAAAATTATCTGTATTGTTCAAATTGTTCACTAGTAGCATATATGAACCAGAAAAGAATGATTCAAGATGTCTGGGTGAAGAAAGAAAGGAAAAAAAAAAAAAGCCAAAAGCAAAACCAAACCAAAAGCCACCTCGTTAAGGAATTGAAAAAAATACAAAAGAGAATGAAATAAATAAAATTCACCGGTAATGCTTCCCAGCTTTTCTTTCTCGACAAATGAGAATAACGGTATTAACTGTTCGGGAATGTAGCGAGGGGAGTTATATAATGGCATAATAGCTAACATCCCAGAAGTGGTAGTTATTTTTATATAAATCACTGCACTGTATACATTACTTATATGGTGCTGTTTCCACTCATGACAGTTTTCCATGTCAACTGTTCTTCCAGAATGATATTTTTAGTGATTGCACAGTATTTCCTTACATTTAAGTGTGATTTATTTAAATTTTCCCCCACTGTTGGATCTTGAGACTTTCCAATTTTTGCTGTTAAAATAACAATGAGATTAACACCATTAGACATGTATGCCTGTCAGCATTTTGGATTACAGTGTTTCCTTCGATGGGCTGGTTGGTAGAGAGGGCAAAGGGCACAGGTATTTTTCAGGCTTTAGTTTCTGGTCACTAAACTCCTTCCTGGAGGGTGCCCAGAACTCAGCCAGAGGAGAGGCATGGGGGGGGGGGCTGCTTTGCTGAAGGGGAGGAGCTCTGGGGGAGCTGAAATTCCAGCAGAGGGAGAGGCGTAGGGTAAAGAAGTGGCATCCCGGGGAGAAAAGGGTTTAGAGAAGATTATAGGTAATGCCTTGGACTTAAGACATGACACCCTATTTCTTTTTCTTTTTTGACACAGTATCTCAATATGTACCCCAGGCTATACTCAGCTTTGCAGCAATGCCTCAGCCTCCTGAATGCCAGGATGATAGGCATGTACCACCATACCCAGAGCATCCTGTATTTCTTTTTTCCTTCTTTCCTTCCTTTTTTTTTTTTTTTTTT
>PVIC010037536.1:0-18040 GCA_004025085.1 Thryonomys swinderianus | reverse complement strand
AATTTAAAAGGATCAATTTAGTGTATATAAATCATAACTTGACAAAACATTGCAAAAAGAAGTAGAAGGATGGAGAGAGTTATACTATGCTGATAGTAATCAAAAGAAATTTGAAGCAGTTACTGTAAAAATATACGATTTAGAGCAAAGACCTTCCCTAAGGAAAAAGAGGAACATTTTGTAATGAAGAAGAAAGTGACTCACCCAGAAGATATAATAGTTCTAAACATCTATGCACTTAACGACAGACTTTCAAATGTTTGGACAAACATGAAAACAAATGAACAAAACCGAACCCTGAGAGAGCTGCAAAGAGAAGTAGACTAATCCACAGCCACAGTGAGAAAAATTCAATATACTTCTATTAGTAATCAGTAGGTCAAGAAAACAGAAAATCAATAAGGCAAAATAAGATACGAACAATATCAACTAATTTAGCCTAATTGAAAACACTCCATCTAAAAGAAGCAGAATACATTCTTTCCAAGTACACGTAGGTACACAGATCAGACCACAGTTTGAGCCATAAAGCAATAATAATTTAAAGGAGTTGAAGTCATATAAAATATGTTCTTGGATTACTTAGCATTAAATTAGAAAAAATCATAAGAGAAAGATCTCTGGGAATCTGTAGATAATTGGAAAACCAATAATACACTTACAAATAACCCATGACACAAAGAAGAAATACAATAAAATATTTTTCTTAAAACAGAAATATATATCAATATTTGTGACATGTAGCTGAATTGTTCGCACAGGGCAATTTATTATATTACAAAAGAAGAAAAATCTCAAGTCAGTGACCCTTAAAAATTCTTAAGAGTAAATTAACAGAAAGCAAGCAGAAGAAAGGAAATAATAAAGAGTAGTGAAGGTGTAAATAATATAAAATGGAAAAATAATAGGGCAAAACAATCTGAAAATCAGGTTCTCTGAGAATAAAGTTGATAAAATCTAGCTAGTCTGATAAGATGCAAATTATGCATATCAGTAATGAGAGGTGGCATTATTACACAGTCTATAGATACTAAAAGAATAATGGAATACTGTGAAGGAATTTATGCCAATAGATTTGATAATTTACACAAAGTGGCCAAATACCTTGAAAAGCCCAAATTACCAATATTTACTCAGGAAGCAGTAGATAACCCACAAACTCCTATCACTATTAAAGAAACTGAATTTGTAGCTACCCACCTCACTGCAAAGAAACTGAAGCGTCAGATGGCTTCATTGAGGGAATTCTTCCTAACGTTTATTGGAAGAAATAAAGTCAGTTCTAAATAAACTTTTCCAGAAAATTAAAGAGGAATAAACATTTCCCAATTCATTTGATGAGGCTTTGAAACTCTGATACCCAAAGCAGACACTGATATTACAAAAAAAAATTGTTCCAATGTTCCTCATGAATACAGATACAAAATTACTTTAAAAAATGTTACAAAATTTAATTCAAGAATACCTAAGAAGAGGGCTGGGGATTTGGCTCAAGTGGTACTGCACCAACCTTGGATGCCCAAGGTCTTGAGTTCAATCCCCAGAACTGCAAAAAAAAAGAATACCTAAGAAGATTATTATATCACAACTAAATGGATTTCATCTCAGGGATGCAAAGTTGGCTTAATGTTAGAAAATTAATATAATTTTTCATTGTAACCAACTAAAAAGAAAAACCATATGATCATCTTAATAGACTCATAAAAAGTGTTTGACAAAATCAACCATTTGTGCCTGACAAATCTTTTCAGCAGAGTAATACAAAGAATTTCATTACCCTGATACAAAGCAGATGTGAAAAACAATAGCTAACATCATACTTCACAATGAAAGACTGAATGCTTTCCTCTAAAATTAGGAGCACGACAGGAAGGTATACCTGCTCTCACTACTTCTCTTCACCAGACTGGAGGTTCTAGCCAGAGCAACGAAGTAAGAAAAATGCATCCAGAGGAAAGAACAAAAAGTTTTTATGTACAGATATTATGCTGTCCTTGTAGATAACCCTGAGGGATCTACAAAAATGACTGTAACTAGGAAGTAATCCTGGCAAAGTTGCAGGGTAAAAGATAAAGATATAAAGGTCAAGTGTATTTTTATATACCAGTCATGGAAAATGATTTCATTTGAAACAACAAAAATATGAAATACACAAGGTTGATCTGGCAAAAAGTATGCAAGGCATGTCCGCTGAAAATTATGACACCATTGAGAGGGTTAGATAAATGGGAAGATATCTTACACTTGTGCTTTGGGAAACTTAATAATTGTTAAGACATTCTCCCCAAATTGATCTATTCCAAACAGTTCCAATAAGAGTTCCAGCAGAACTTCCTGTAGAAATTGATAAGCTGACTACATTTATATGGAGATGAAAACCACCTAGAGTAGTCAAAACAGCTTAGAAAAATAATTCCACAGTTGGCAGACTTCTATTACGGACTTGCAATTTATAATGTTTCTACGGAAATGGAGACATTGACATGCTGGGGTCAAAATAAAGGTATTTTTGAAAGCAAAAGGGTCAGCAATAGTGTTACCCATATTGCACTTTGACAAAAGAAGAAAGCAATTCAGGGCCTGAGATTTAGCTCAGTGGTTCCGGTGCCTGCCTTGCAAGCCCAAGGTCCTGAGTTCGATCCTGGTAACCACATACAATGTTGGGCATGGTGATTCACTCCCACCAGCACTCAATACCACATACCACAGTGCCGGCCATGGTGGCTCATGTCTGTCATCCCAGCACTCAGGAGGCAGAGGCAGGAGGATTGCTAAGTTTGAGGCTTGCCTGGGCTACATAGTGAGCTGAGGGCCAGCCTGAACTACAAAGCGGGACCCTGTCTCAAAAAAAAAAAGAAAAGAAAAGAAAAGAAAAGTTTTACACTAGTTCAACAATGATGATTTTCAAATGAGAGAAAGAGGTTGGGAGTGTACCAGTGGCACCTCTATCTGGAAGGTAGATTCCATATTTGAGGAGAGGAGAGTTGAATGCTGGGAGGAAAAGAAGGAAGTAATTTTCAGGAAATAGAATATTTATTAACTGTTTTCTGGTAATTATATGGGCCATGCATGGCAGGAATTCTGTGGGCTTTAGTATTTATGTGGCCAGAGACAGTCTTAGTTCCAAGAAGAGTCAAGCCCATTAAAGAAAGAATGTCCAGACATCACACTACCTTAGTAAACATGACCATTGGACTATGAACTTCTTATATGCTCTCTGGAGTGTGATAACCTGATCATGTACAATGATCGTCGGAGATTATGGGGTTCAAAGGGTATTGAGAATTGGAATACAGCCTTAAATGGTCCTAGACAAGATATTTTATTCCGAAGGTCATTCCTGATTGTGATCAGATTATATGGGTGACTCAAAGTCTTGTCACTTAATACATCTGACATTTTATTTCTTTACAACCTTTGTTTTTGAGAACATTTCTATAATCAAAAAGCAGTAAGGATAAAAACTTAATTCTTTATGAATTAAAAAGTATAAAATACAACGCTTTGTTTGTATAATGTCATTTCTAAGACCTCTGTCTCCTGAGCTCTGGCACTTGGTGGGTTAATGTGAGGATGCTGTATCTAGCCTGTCAACCTAACTGGAATCCCGGTAAGATGTTGGTCCCCGTCCATTTCCTGATACTTTATAGGTATGCTGAAAATATGCTTGATGAAGATGGGACAGTTTAGCGAGAGACTGAAGCCATTATTATTATTATTATTATCATTATTATTTTTGAGACAGGGTCTCGCTTTGTAGTTCAGTCTGGTCCTGAGCTCACTATGGTGCCCAGGCAAGCCGCAGCAAATCAACAATCCTCCTGTCTCTGCCTCCCGAGTGCTGGGATGACAGGCGTGAGCCACCACGCCCGGCACTGTGGTGTGTGGTGCTGATGGCTGGTGGGCGTGAGTCTCCACGCCCGGTACTGTATGTGGTTACCATGGCTGGAGCCAGGGACCTGGTGCTTCCTAGGCAGGGGGGGAACCATTGAGCTAAATCTCTGGCCCTGAAACCATTAAGAAAAATGTATAAAGCCCTGAGTGTTGTAATTTGGTAAGTACCTCCAATGACCCGTGTGTTACACAGGCTCCTCCCTTGGCACCGTTGAGAAGAGGTGGAGCTTTAAAGAGGCAGTGCCGGGTCAGAGGCTCTAGGCCGCTGGAGGGGCTGCAGGGCGCAAGATCCTCCCTTGCCGGCTTCCTCGCAGAGAGCAGCTTCCTCCATCGCGTGCTCCTGCCGTACCACTGTCTAACACAGGCCCAAAAGCAGCACACTAATTACATGGACTGAAACTTCCAAACTGTGACCCAAAATAAACGTTTCTTTTTTTTAAGTTGATTACCTCAAGTATTTCTTTATAGTACCAGAAAGCTAACACACTAAGGTTTTAGTTATGAATGCTATATTCCAAAATGATGAATGGAAGGTGGAACTATTATTAAGGTTAAATTCATGGTTCTGTTTTGTAAGGTGCACCAATCTGAACTCACCTCGGTGATATCCTAACACAAAGCTCATCTGTGACTTCACAGCTGACTCAACATGGATTATCTGACGGTGGGTTGGTCACTGTGATGGTCCACCCTTAGGAAAAGATGAGCTTTTCTGAATGTCCCATAAACACCACTTAAAAACACATGGGAAATAAACTATAAAGGTACATATGTGCTACAAGGTGAGTTGCTTTCTTGCTGCCTTCTGGAATATCTCTAGTTTATTATTTTAGATGAAGCAGATCAGTCTCTACTCACGAATTATAGTAGGCTATTAATCTCATTCATAGCAATAGTTATTTAACACTTTTAAAGATAATGAGATTTAGAGAAAAACAATTTGTTTCTAAGTATACTGTTACTCTCAATTTATGCTGAGTAATAAAAACTAACATCTGCAGAGTTCTGTACAAGTTTGCAGTGTACTTTGCACATATCTGAATTGCTACCATTTATTATGCCAGATACTGTGTGAAGTTAGGTTCTTGAGATAAATTTTTTCATTTAACTCTCATAATTCTATGAATAAATCTTATACGTATGGTCCCCAATTTATGATGGGCTGACTTAAGATTTTTCAATTTTACAACGGTATAAAAGCATACCCATACAACCACTGTTTCTCACTTTGAATACAGTATTTAATAAATTCTATGAGATACTCAATATTTTATTACAAAACAGGTTTGTGTTACCCAAGTGTAGGTTACTGTGTTTTGAGCATCCTGAGAGAAGGCAAAGCTAAGCTATGATGTCTGGAGGCTAGGAGTAGTGAGTCCATTTTAAACTTAGGATATTTTACTTATAATGAGCTCATGGAGATAAAATCCTGGTGTAAGTCAAGGACATTTGTATTATCTAGAAGTTACCCTTAAAAGAGACTTAAATCAAAGAGAGGAAGGGAAAGGCCGGAAGTTGGGTGGTGTCCCAGGTAATCCTTCTCTCTCACGGGCTATTTTGCTCCAAGGCAGGATTTCAAAATTAGTTACCCAACCGCAGTCACAGAATCATAAAATTCAAAGGGATGTTTGAGAGGACTCCATGTGAGAAAAACTGAAAGTATGATGATTACAGAAAATAATTCTAATCATAAAATGTCATGGACAAAAGGACTCTGAATTATATCCAATTAGATTAATGGTTTACACTGGCTAATCTCTATTTTGTCTGGTTTCATTTGCTAGAATTCTAATAGGATTTATGATGCAAGATTGTTCATTTCAGCTTTTTTTCTCCTTTGCAGTTTTACATTTTTTATGATATTCTGGGAGGCAGAGGTTTAGCTCAAAAAATGGAAGATGAACTAGAACTTGCCTTTTAGGGTGTCTGTCCCGGAAGTGAGACTGGCACCCTCCCCGGGCGTGTCGTCTGGCCCAAGGGGGGTTTCGCGCTTCGCTATGTACTCTGGGAGGACATCCGTCTTTTACTTCCCTGTAGTTTTCTCTTTTTCTTTCCATTTAAGCAGAAAGTGGGCTCTGTGCTCACTGTCCCAGGGGAGGTGCAGAGCCGGGGAGAAGGCAGAGGAGCGCACGAGTCCTACATTTTTAGGGGAAAGGAATTTCTAAACATAGACGGCTTTGTATAAACACAAAGGGGAAAGAATCTTCTCTGAATTGAAAAGATTGGAAAACAATGGTCTCCAGGTAGCAGTGGGTAGAGACACAGACACACACACACAGACACATCTTGTCAGGGTATAAGCTTCTATAGCTGTCGTACACATCTGGGAAGAGGCAGAGGAAAGCTGATCACAGAACAGCGCTGTGTGCCCTATCACTGCACCGCAGGGCCGAGAAACCACAGCTGCTGCTGGCAGTAGAGCTGCATCTGCAGGAGGCCTGAATCTGTGGGTGACATTTACGGTGACCATTACTAGTGTGCAACATGTCTTAGTGGCTCTGTGTAACTGTAATGATGTTCATTAGAACAATAAATGTTGCTTCATGAAAGCATATACATATGAAAACTATTCAACTATTTAAAATATTGTTTATGAGACTGCTTAATTATGTAAATGTATCCAAAATATTGATATGAAAATACAAAGGATATTACACAGTTTTATCCAGTTTTGGAGGAAAATGTGTATTATAGGCATACAGAGTAAACTTGAATATATATATTACCTAGGTGCTTTAATTTTTCTCAGTTTCTAAACATTCTATAAATAACGGGTATTCTAGGTAATAAGAACAATAAAATAATTATAAAATAAAATGTAGTAGCTTTATACTCTGCACTGAGAATAATGGAAAAGGTCATGGAGAGTAGACCAGCACCCTCTCCCTCAGTTTTGACACGCAGAGTAGATGAACCATGCCTCTCTGTACCTGCCAGGTGGTTATCACCAAAGTGACACTTAAAAAAAGGCTAGACAAAGTTAGAGAAAGAATGAAAAACTATGACATGTAACTGGTAATAACTGAGCAGAATTAAGTATGCACAACGTGAGATGGAGAAAGTAGACAATGTCCTTATTATTTTAAAGCATATGTGTCTCATGTAAAGTAAGTGCTTAGGAAACGGAGCAAGATGGAAATAAACAAGAAAAGGAAACTGTCTAACACTCTAGGATATAAACATGGCAAAGGAATTTTACCAGAACCAGACATATTTCTAAATAAACTTTGGCATACTGGCCAAGGATCTCTAACATGTAAATGACTGAATGTCAGATAAGATTATGGTAATAGATATACGGAGTATCTTGTTAGAAACTAGAATAATGAATTCTGATTTTGTTTGATAATAGGAAAGATTATGTACTACAATATATTGGCATATATTTGGTTTACATTTGGAGGACTAGATAGGCAAAATGTATTCTAAGAAGAAAAATTATAAATGTGGAAACATTTAATTTGAACTGTTATGTATTAAAATATCTGAACTAGGGCCGGAGGGTTAGCTCAGTGGTTCTGGCACCTGCCTCGCAAGCGCAAGGTCCTGAGTTCGATCCCCGGTAACCACATATAATGCTGGGCGTGGAGACGCGCCCACCAACAATCAACACCGTATACTACAATGCCGGACGTGGTGGCTCACGCCTGTCATCCCATCACTCGGGAGGCAGAGACAAGAGGATTGCTGAGTTCGTGGCGGCTTGCCTGGGCACCATAGTGAGCTCAGGGCCAGCCTGAACTACAAAGCGAGACCCTGTCTCAAAAGCAAAAAAAAAAAAAAAAAATCTGAACTAGTTATTTCTCGGTGCTTTCCCATATTAAATACATGATAAAACAGCTGAAAAACATACATTATTATTTAGCACCATTTAAATACTTCTTAGTGTCTCTTGGCAAATCCATATAACATTAGCATAAGTTACACTGTGGGTCGATTAAATTGTGTTTACTATACATTCCGCATATGAATTTATATGGAAACTCCTCTTGGGAGGCCTAGTGGCCTCAGCCTGTAGTCCTGGCTGCTTAGCAGACTAAGCAGGAGGATCGCAAGTCCAAAGCCAGCCTGGGCAACTTAGAAGCTCTGTCCAAAATAAAAATGAAAAGGACTGGGAATATCCCTCAGGGGTAAAGCACTCCTGGTTCCAGGCACACAAAACCAAACCAAAAATACTTTTTATGGTGCAGTATTTGCTCTGATAAAATCACCTTTCAGCTGTTCCCTTAAAACTGAAAACAAACATGGCATTCTTACATAAAACATGAACTCTCCACATACTCACTGTTTCTCTGTCTAGTCCATCTTGTAAAATTGTACTCACCCTCAGGAGGGCCACTGAACGTATTTCTTTGCAGAATGCACACCATGAGAAACGGAAGTCTGATCTGGAAGCTGCTCGTGTAGTGTCTCACTGCGAGGAGTCAGGACGGGCAGGTGTGGAGATGGAGTGAAAGGCTCCGTTGCTGAGGTTCGGCCTTTCCAAAGTGTGTCAACATGAAGAGGGCCAAAGATCACTTCTGATATGAGACTGTTAGGGAGGTCCAAGGGTTTTATTTTCCATTCTCTCTGTGTGTGAGAGGCTGTCAGAGAACCCCACTTCCGGTGAAGGTGGTCTGTCTTCTGTCCATGGGGCTCTCACACCTCCCGGTAGAAGGCCAGCTTGTCAGAAGGTAGTCAGGCCTCTGGCGCTCACAACTGACAGGTTTGTCACTGTTCCAGTAAAGACCTATGACTACGGTAATAACTTTGAAACAGATGCTTTTCACAATGCCTAGAGAAAGAAAAACTGACTTTTCAACCTAAAAACTAAGACCAATTAAGAATTAGAAAATTTAATTTTTAAGATTTAGGAGAATTATCCTATTTATTGATTTAAAAAGATATTCGATTTCTTAGAAATCGAGACAGGAAAATGTAGCTCCCCAAAAGGTACAAAATTGCATTCTTGTGACACTCTAAGGAAAAGACTCCTTGCAATTTCAGAAAATAATATTACTAAGGCCTTACCTCTGTATCTGCTTTCCCAGTGTCTTTCACCCTGCAGTCTATTTTGGAGTAAGTGAAACTTTCTAAGATTAACGACTTCTCTGTTTCTTTGCTGGTCATTAGTAGGGGGCAAAGTCTGTACACTGTAATCAACCATGTGGTTTACAACGTGAGTGACATCCAGTTACACTAAACTGTGAACCTCCCACAACTTCATGAACAGAAAGATCAACTCACAAAAGAGATGTTTGATTTTATGATTAGGACAAATTTTATCTTTGTGGCTTCTCAAATAATTTAAAAATCGTTTAAATAAATTAAACTCAACACATATAAGCTATGGAAAAGAAGCCGTGCCTCAGAATTATGATGCAGTAAGAGAAACATCAGGTATCATTGTTATTAAAAATTCTTGAGAAGCAACTGAAAGCTAGAAAACCAGTATACCTAAATCACAAAGGATGAACATATACACAACAATAATTTTAAAGGGAATGTAAATGGATTTTTGGAATGTTTAAACTAAATTCCACTGAGAAATCAGCATGCAGCCAGGCATGGTGGGGCGTGCCTGTAAACCAGGACTCTTGGAGCCTGAAGCAGGATTCAAACCTTGATGCAATCTGGGTAACTTAAAGAGATTTTAGCGTTATATTAATAAAATCAATTTTAAAAAAAGACTTTACTGAGACCCTCTCTGAATGAAAGAATGAATGAATGGGGATGTAGTTCAGGGTGAAGGCTCTGGATTCAATCCCCAGAACCGTGCAAATATAAACATTCAAAACAAAACAAAACAAACTGTGTGTACAAATACATTATTCAGTACAGAAGTTGTAATAAAATGGCTCTTCTGTTGGACCTGTGGCACTCCTAGTTTTTATCATCACGGGCTGAAATACTCCAGTCTTTATCCCATCTTGCCCCAGCCTTCTGAGCTTCTTGATTCATCCTAGGTAATTCCAATGGATTATTTTCCCATATCTTTTTTATTCAGATAATCCCCTCATACAGTCTTCAAAGGACTCCTTCCTTGTCTGTAGTTCAGATCCCTTTGGTTGGCGCTCAAGGCCTCACATTACCTAGCTAAACTTGCGAATTAAGTTTGATAAGTACATATGAAGTAACAGCAAGATGTGCCGGGGGAAGAGCTATGTAGGTGTATTTATATATCTTATGCTAAAATTCATTCACTCTCAGTTCCAAGCTGAATGTATTTTTCTTTCCCAGTCTATATCTTACACCTCTTTCTGGATTTATCTCAAATCCTGGGATACAAGACCTGTTTCCCTGCTCTAGCCTCTTTCGTCTCTATGCTTTCATGAATCCTTCAGTGAATATTTATTGAATAAATAAATGCGAGTTAGTAACATTCAATTTGGAATAATGTCACTCCTATCCTGTAAGCAGGTGTGATGGCAGGATGGGTGGAGCCTCAGGCTGTGTCTGTTTTGAACACCCCAAACAGGGACCATTTCACACACACACACACACACACACCCTCACCCTCTCATATTTAATATTTTCAATAGTCTGTAATCTCTTACTGGGCTATGCTCTCTTCTTGTAAGTGAAGTTTACAATATAACCTTTAAAGCTGTTTCACATAAGCTCAGCTCTGAGACGTTCTGAAGGGTGTCTGAAGTCAAGTACACACTCCCAAGGTGCCCTCCAGCAAGGGCACGTGACTTGCAGTGTGTCCCTTATGCAATACCAGAAACTGAATGAATTTCCCTCCCGGTCAGAAAGATACTTGTTTCTACATTCTAAAGTTTCACTATTATGAATATATATAGACACAACTGTATACCAAGCTAATATTATCAACAACAGAAAATACTGCTATCATTCACAGGCTCATTATTTTGTAGAACTGAAAAGAAAGATGCGATTAAAAAAATACTTTTTCTTAAAGGGGTACAAACTATAACAATTGTACTGGTCTGCTTTGTTTTTAGGTGACGAGACTAATACATTAATAGAGTTGAGTTCAAAATATCAAGGATAATCTTACATCTTAATGTGAAAAATGTTCATGCATGAAAAATTTATACTTCATTCAAATTTATATATACTAGGTAAGAAACCATTGAGACCTCCTGAAAGTTTCTGAAGAAACTGGAATCAAGTACAGTGTAAATCGTTAAGCAGACATATTCAAGCTGAAGTTATGAGACAGCAGGTAAAAACACTGGGGATGCATGACACATCCGAGTGAGAGAAAAAAAAAAGTAGTTAAAAAGGAGAAAGGAAATGACTCCATTCCTACATAAACAGAAGGCAAACAAAAGCAAGAGGGATTACCTTTGGTGATAAACTGGGTGGAAGAACACAATGCTAACCTGGCTCCGGGCACACACACCTTTGGATCCTTAGGTGGATCTCGCGGGGCCTGCAGCTGGAGGGAGGTGGGCGGGGCTTTAGACCCAGCTGCGAGGCTCCGCCCGTCCCGCCTTCACCCCTGCGGTGGGGCAGCCTCCACCCTTTCCTCCCCGGGCTCTGGCCTCTTGCGGTGAGTGTGCATTGAGTGTGCATTTCCCGGTGGGGCCTTCTGTAACACTAGGAAGCAGGAGTATCTAACCTGGGGAAGCCCAGCTTGCTCTCTCGGATTTCAGAGATTACATGAACGCAGTTGGTGTCCCATTCTCAAGCCATGTTTAAATCATATTTTTATGATCAAGCAGAAACCCACTGTATAATCATTAAAAAACAGAGCAGTTGCCAGAATTTTTATTGCAAACAGAGGTCATTATTATAACAACTGAACTGAAACTCAAGCTAGCAATGTGAAACAAATTTATAGGTTGATTTTTATATGGCACAATTTTTAAATTTTGCTTTTCTCAACACTGTCAAAACAAATACTACAATTATCAGCATTTCGGTGGTCTCTTCTGTCATATTTAGCACCATTGACATTCTTACCCCCTTAAAAAATACTCACTCAAAACTAAGTAGAACTTCTACTTTTCATCATCAGAACCGTCACACAAAATGTATTGTTTTTCATAATGCAAAAATACAAATATATATATTTAAAATATTGCAGACTATAGGCAGTCTCTGGGTGGTTTTGCCTTTCAGCCCATTAGAGCCTAAAACATTTTTGTCTTTCTTTTGCCCCCTTATCATTGCAATGCAGCTCCAGAACATTCTTTTCATTTAGCAAGTAGGAATCTTCACCCTGCCCCCGCCCTGCTTTTGCCAGCCACATACCCCAGGCTGTTGAGAACAGTGAACACACAGCAGGAAAAGGCAAAACTTTCTGCTTACAGAGAATACCCCCTGGTGGTGGGTCTGGGAGGCTGACACTACTATAAACGAAGGTAGGTCGCAGATGGAACGGCTGGTTCCTTCTTGTTCTGCTTCTCAGTCTGTTTCCTAGGTCTACATTTTAGTGAAAAACTACAGACACTTACAAAGTTTTCCAAAATGCTATACTGTAACAGTCAGATCTATAAACATCAAAATATCTTTCTCATGTCAAAAGCACTTAATGGAGATGTATCAAAAACATAGGTGCTTCTCAAGCAGAAGTAAAAATAGATTAGTTTATGAATTAGATTCAACAAATAAGTTTTATGAGATTTTTAGTAAAAATATTTAAAGAATCTTTCAAAACCTAGAGCAGACAAGCAATGAATGTAAACTTTAAAAATATACTGAGCCTATAAGCAAAAATGCCAATGATTTTTCTGTGTAGGTTTAAGATATTAAGTAATACTGAATATATTCAAATAAGTTCAAATATCACTACATTAATAACACTCAAAGGTCACTAATCTCATTGTTTTCAATTAAAAACCACATTTAGTGTTAGAAAAAATCCTTTTAGTATAACTTTCAGTCAGTCATAGTCATATAGTCATAGTCTCAAAGTACTTGGTTTTTCTATCAGAAAGAATCATAGCTGTACTGAGTATAAATGAGTGTTTGGTATTGGTTTTGTTATACAGTTCAAAGAGACCATGACAGAATATGGCTCTGCTTCAGTGTGGGTGGGGCCTGATACTTCCTGCCTGTTTTATGGACTCTATTTTGAGGTCCTGTCACTGATTCTTTGTTAATGATTCCAGAGACTTCCTTTTAAATAAAGTAATTCAAAATACGTTTAAAATCAACTGGCTTGAGAGGTGTAAATGATTACAATGAGCTAGAAATACGAGAAAAAGAAATCAATCTTATATGGACTTTAAGTCCTCGTCTTACCTCTTGCATTCGCGTGCTTCAGGCCGGTGCGTCCTGACTTCTCTCCGGGGCCCAGCACAGGCTGTGAGGGGACTGAGTGTGCACACTGAAGTAAGCCCCGCAGGCCACACGGAGCTGGCATCAAGCGGCCTCCCCTGTGCCACCCTGATGTGGGAGTAGACACCCTTGGCATCTCCGTAGCCCGCTCAAGACACTCATGTGCACCAAAGCCGGAAAACTGGTGCGACTCCCTAGGGGCTATCAGTCCTGTCTTTACAGTAACATTTCGGAATTGGCTTAAAATAGTTTAAAATCTGACAGTGATTGGTCTTTTTTTTTTTGTGTGTGTGACATGAAGTTTATCTTTTATCTAGAGTAGCAAACTTATTTAGGTTAGATAAATTTTAATTCATTCTTTTATCTTCCTAGTTTTAAATAATTGAAAATTAAGTACAGATATTAAAAAGAAGTTGGTATTTGAAATCAGGTACATCTAAATTTAAATCACACTTGAGATCCAACCCCAGCTCTTCTATTTACTATGTGATGTTGAACAGGTTTCCTAATTTCTCTGACCTGCAGTTTCTCACTGCTTAAACTGAGATAATAACACATTCTTGCAGAACTGATATGAGAGTTAGAGATGTTAAACACGCAATGTCTAGGACAATGCCTGGGATGCACAAAATGCTCAAAAACTGATAGCTGTCACTATTAAAAGTGACTACTAATATTTATCACTGTTTCAAGTAACAACTCGATTACTAATTTCTTCTTTGCACAAAATTAAGGAGCCACAGTTTCATACTGCCTCCCATCTATATACTACTTTAATAACCTCGTTTGCACGTGAGAGCATTGCTCAAGTTCAGTGCAATAAAAATCTGTCTTTCCTATTAGAAGCCAAAAAAACAGAACGTGAAAACTACAGATTGTAAATATGTACTAATTTTAAAAGTAAAAGAAAAATAGACGTCATGCGTCTGGCAGGTCTACTGGACCCAAAGCTACTCATGGCGAATCCAAGCAATCGCTGCAGCCCTTTAAAATCCTGAAGAGTGGAAGTTTAAAAACATGTTTTTAAACACTGATTTTATTATCGTAATTATTTAGAGCACTGTTACTTGAAAATCAGTTCACTTAATAAAATATATTAAAATTTAGGGTCTCAAGAATATTTTAAGTAGGGAGACAACATAATAGATAGCGTAGTGCTCTCAGTTAAAATGACTACGGTGAGCCGGGCGTGGTGGCTCACGCCTGTCATCCCAGCACTCGGGAGGCAGAGGCAGGAGGATTGCTGAGTTCGAGGCTTGCCTGGGCTCCATAGTGAGCTCAGGGCCAGCCTGAACTACAAAGCGAGACCCTGTCTCAAAAAAAAAAAAGACTACGGTGAGTTATCACAAACTCTGTAAAAGCACGATCTGCATGCATCGTCTTAAAAACAAAGGTCAGGACGAGACAGAAACACACGGATGACCCGGGCGTTCTACTGTGTGCTCCCGCAGGGGTTGTCCGAGGTCTGGCAGCCCATGTTCTGGCCGGTCACCTGCACTCTGAAGAGCGTCCCGTCGGCGCACGCGCAGAGCTTGTAGCGCACCCAGGCCGCCCCGCCCGGCTGGTCCCCGCTGGAGGAGCTGGGCAGGCGGCTCGTGCTGACCGCCACGGTGCCGTTGAGGATGATGCTGTGTTCCTGCGAGAGCACGATGTCGGGGTCACTCACCTCCCCACGTGAGCACAGAGTGAAGTTATTAAGCAAAAGCTAAAGAAGACACTAAGAGGATCGCGTCATGGTGGCGGCAAGGACCCGAACCCCAACAATGACAGAACCCTCTGCCAAGGAGCAGAGCGGCACACGGCCAGGATCCTGGCCAACTCCTGAGGCTGAGGCAGGGGGACCGCCACTTGAGTTTACTCTGGGAAAGCGATAAAGACTGGGTCTCAAAATGAAACACAATCTTTAAAAGCCCGGAGGTGGAGTTCAGTCATAGAGTACCCTGGTTCAATTCCCAGAACCACAGAGAAAACAAATTCTCATGGTGACTTTTTTGCTTATTAAATATATCTCTGTGTCAGTATATACTGTATGTTAATTGCAACATAACTTGCAACTACTAGTTAAAATTACAACTCCTAAGTGTGTACTAAAACTCATGTTGATAAAATGTCAGATTTTCACTTAATTCCTCAAGAAACTAACAAAGTTGGTGATATGTTTGTGATGATGAGGAGAAAAACACTACTTTCCCCCTAGAGGGAATTAATTTTGATGAGTAGAGGGTTAAAGGCGCCTGACCCGGAAGGCTGCTCACGCGCACACGCTGGGCCCGGCCCGGCCACGCGCCCTCGACCCTGACCTTGAGAACCTCTGCGTGTCCGGCCGCCGTGCCCTTCTTTCCTCCCTCGCCCGCTTCTTCCTTTAACTAATTCTTCATCGCCTACTATGTGCCGGGCACCGTTCTAAGTGCCGGGCAACAGCGGGACATGCTGTGGGCAAAGCCCACGTTCGGATCGGGCTGACAGCTAACGCGGCGGGAGCAGACGGCGAACAGCTCACCCTCGCGGGGCGTCCGGAGGATGAAAACCGGGAGGCGGATAAAGCCAGGTGAGTAGAGGGAGCGGCCAGGTGAGAGTCCGCCCCACACAGGTGGCTGCGGGGTCCTCGCGCAGAGCGGGAGGAGGGGAGCCCCGCAGGGAGCCGGGGGGCGCGTGCAGAAGAGGAAACGGCCGGGGCGAAACGTGCCCGAGGTCCTAGGCTGCAGCCTGCGGGTGGAGGGAGGGCTCGGTAGCGGCGAGACAAATAACCGGGGCTAAGACGCGTAAGGGCAGGGAATGAACTTCGGGTTTTATTTAAAATTGGACTGGAAGTCATTTAGGGAGTTCACAAGAGGAAAATAATGACCTTTTTTAAAGGTCACTGGGCGCTGGGTAAAGCAAGGCCTACCGGTGCCAAGGGACGAAGCGCGAATCCCAGGTGGGAAGCTGCTGCCAGTGCTGCCAGGATGGCGAGGGAGAGGCCGACTCCGCCCTCCTGAGGTTTGCCGGGGCCGGGGCGCCCGGTAGAGGCCGGGCCACGGAGGGAAAGGCACCTGTCGGGGAGGACGGTGCCGGGGCCTTAGCCTTGCCAGGGGCCGGGTGACGGCGGGGTGTGGAAGTGGGGAGGGCAGGCAGGCAGCTGCTTAAGCACGGGAATCATCAGTTTACAGAGCGTATTCGAAGCAAACAGAAGCTGGTTATGCAGCACAAGGTGAGTCTCCTTTACCTGAAATGCTTGGGGTAATAAATATTTCAAATTATGGGCGATCTCCATAGAACATAAATCTTTTTTTCTGGTACCAGGAATCAAACTTGTGACCCTTTGAGGCAGGCACGGGCACTGAGCCCACAGAATAGAATTCTTAAGGAACTATGTGTTTTTTTTTCTAATTTGTTCCTATGCTGCCATCTTGTGGTCATTTAAAATTACTTTCTTTAAACAGTTTCTTAAGCAGTTTTCAATAAATTCCAGCGTCCTATGCAACAGAAGGATGGCTATAATTAACAATATATTTTAGTTTGTTTCAGACAGGGTCTCGCTTTGTAGTTCAGACTCATCCTGAACTCATTATGTAGCCCAGGCAAGCGTCAAACTCAGCAATCCTCCTGCCTCTGCCTCCCGAGTGCTGGGATGACAGGCCTGAGCCACCACGCCCGGCACTGTGGTATGTGGTATTGATGGCTGGTGGGTATGAGTCTCCACGCCCAGCATTGTATGAGGTTACCGGGGACCGAACTCAGGACCTTGCGCTTGCGAGGCAGGCGCCGGAACCACTGAGCTAACCCTCAGGCCCCCAAACCATATATTTAAAAAATATATAGAAGAGAGGATTTTGAATGTTCTCATCACAAAGAAATGATAAATGTTCAAGGTGATGGCTATGCTAATTAATCAAATTTGATTAAGAAATTTTATTATAACATACCCTATAAATGTGTATTTTATATGTCAATTATAAACCTAAAAAGGAAAAATAAAACTGAAAAAGTAGTTTGATCAAGTTTTGGGTTTATATTTTGTTCATATTGAGGTTTGAACTCAAACCCTTTGCAATGAGTTATGCACTCAGCTTCTTTTTTTGTATTTTGAGATAGGGTCTCACTGAATTATTAATGTGCACAGGCTGGGTTGAAATTTGGTATCCTGCTTCAGCTTCCCAGAGTTCTGATGATAAAATTATTTCTAATAATTAGTTTATATTAAAAATTAACTACTGATTTTAATTGAATTATAAAGCTAATTACCCATATATAATAACTTCTAGTTGGGAGGCTGGAGGTTTAAGAAAAAAAGACCCAAGGGCCAGAGATTTAGCTCAGTGTCCCAGTGCCTGCCTAGCAAGTGCAAGGTCCCTGGTTTGATCTTGGTGACCACATACAGTACTGGGCGTGGTGACTCACCCCCCACCAGCAATCAGTACCACATACCACAGTGCTGGGCGTGGTGGCTCACACGTATAATCCCAGCACTCAGGAGGCAGAGGCAGCAGTATTGCTGAGTTCAAGGCTTGCCTGGGCTACATAGTGAGCTCAGGGCCAGCCTGGACTACAAAGTGGGGGCAGGGAGGATGGGAAAAAAAAGGACCTGAAAGTAAAAAAGGGACTGTTAGGGACTGAGAAGGAATCGACAGTATCGGTGCACAATATATGCACATATAGAAATATCATGGTGAAATCCACTAATGTGTACATTTAGTATATGTTAATTACAATGATAAAAAGCTAGTTTCCTTTTCATAGTGACTCCTTTCCTTTACTTGTAAATAAATTATTGTTTCCATGTGTATTTCAAAGTATTTTTAGTATCTGTCACACTGACAAGGTAGAATGAGACAAAAATTTTCCAGTGGAAAAATAAAAAAATGATATAACTTGCCCAGGGTTTGTACAAACAGTCCAGCCTCGCACTGCTTTGCCTTCTGAGAGCAGAGTC
>PVIC010037535.1:0-18059 GCA_004025085.1 Thryonomys swinderianus | reverse complement strand
AATTCTCTAATTTACTTGTTCACTCATTCCCCCTCCCTCCCTCCCTCCCCCCCACACTCACTCTTTCCATCATGGCAATTCATCATGGCAATTTAACCTACTGAATGCAATACTTCTGTATTGTGGAACGTGTTGTAGTGAATATTAGTGCTCTTCAGCTTTAATGCGAATAGTATTTTTAAAGATAATAGTCATAGAAGAGGAAGAGTCAACTAGCTGATCACATATATGTGATCAATATATATCCATTAGGTTACTTCCGGTTTAGTCTATTTAAATACATGATAGGGTGTAAGTTCCCTGGGCTGAGCAGGTAGGTTGGTGGGAGATCCTGACTCTAGTAGATGCATGATGTGGGGTTAGTTCCTCAACACTATTTGGTAGTGTACTTACACACAAGAAGCAAATACAGCCACTTCAGTTTTCCTTGAAATGCAGAAAATATCTCATGGAACATACACACAGTTCCACTTTGGGACTGTCTTATCTCTATCAGTATATTATAGGTTTGTGAAGAAAAAAAATGAGAAGACACAAATCACCAGGGTATTATGATATTGCTAATTTCCACAACGCTTTTCCTTTGCCTCTTGAGTTAAGATGAAGTTATTAATTCTTTTATAGGACTTGCTGGCAAAGAGGAGATTATGTCTGACTGCTCTGCCTTGGAGGTAAACTGCAACTGTATTAGCATCCCAGGACACCCCTGCTTCCAAGTGTGGGCTACCCCTGGGTCCTTAGGACCCATGTACAGGATGAACAGACTCAGAAAACAGCTTCAGACTATTCAAAGTGGTTTTTATCTGATTGACTTTCACTGACTGATCCACAAGGCGGCTTTATTGGCCCAGAACTGAGAAACTAGTGATCAACGTAGAGAATGTCCCTCAGCTTGTGAATCTTATTTTCTAGGCTGATGAAAAAATAGTAACTATTAACAAATTTAAAAATAACTAAAGAAAGAACAAAAATGATATTAGATGACCACCAGCAATGTGCAGAGTTAAAGATGGCCTAAGGTATCTCTTGACTCTGGATTCTGGAGCCAGCAAACACCACCTGGACAAATTGACACTTAGGCTGAGTCCCAACTGGCCACCGATGGACTCAATCATCAGGCGATGGAGGGAGTCACCTTGGGAGATCAGAGCTGGTGGGTGTTCGGAATGAGATCAGTGTAAAGCTATTTAGATCATAATGGGATTTTGAAGTGAACACAAAATTAACATTTCTTTTCTTAAGGGGATGAGAAAGTGCTACAGGATAAAAATACAGGCTGGAAGACCAAAGGAGCATTCTTCTGATATCATTTATCCTTTCAACTGAGAAAGAAACAGAGAAAAGGCCAGTTATTACAGACTGTGTCCATACCTTCTATGCTCTTGAAGTGTCAGTTCCACCTGGCAAGGAATCCTGTGGGATCCATCTTAATTTGTAGTTCATATTCAACTACCTTTTTGTTATTGTTACTACTACTTGAACAGCTTCATTGGAGTATAGCTTATATACACATTGATGTTCACAGTTTGATTAGTTTGGATTCAGGCACACACTCCCAAATCATGATCAGAGTGATATTCCTCACTTCTAAGTTTTCTTGCCCTCTTTTGGGCTTTTCATGGTGGCTTCTGGTGTGTGTGTGTGTGTGTGTGTGTGTGTGGATTTAATATGAGGTCTAATCTCTTCACAATTTTTTTTTAAGACAAGGTCTCGCTTTGTAACTCAGCAATTCTCCTGCCTTTGCCTCCCAAGTGCTGGGATTACAGGCATGAGCCACCACACCCGGCTCTTCACAAATTTTTTAAGTGAATGAGAGAGTATTGTTCATTGCAGGTACCATATCATATAGCAAATCAGTAAAATTTGCATAGCTGACACTTTGTACTCATTAAAAAACAATTCCCACAATTCATCACTTTTAATGGTTTAGTTTGACTGAAGCTACTTAAGTCATTCATTGAAAATGTGACTCCTAAAAATAATGAGATGATAGTTAAGAGATGGATATATAGGTAGACAGCTGAATTAATTAATGACTCCTCTTGGCTGACTTTGCAACCATTGTGGAATCTCAGTACATGGAGATATGACGTAAAACAGTTATGTAAAATTTCTATTTCTTTACAAATATCTCTGTATCATACTATATCTGTTGCTTTGACAGTCTTGATGGGAAATAATACACAAAAATCCATGCAGGCATAGGCAAATCAGAATCTTATAAAGCACTCATTCTTTTCTCTAGGTTTTTTAATTCAGCTAGCTGAAAAATCTGTAGATTTATTTAATTTCCATGAAGAATATCACCACGAGGCTAAGGCCAGTGATGACACTTGGTGAACCATTAAAATTACAATGTTTTCCTTATCTCAGTACTATTTTCATTGGTACTAATCATTACTTATTGTTATCTAGAGAGCAAATTAGATGTTGAGAGCAATTTACAGTATACTTCTTTTTTTACCCCTTCACCATCAAAAAGAAGAACTGAATCATTTTCTGTCTAACTTTGGGTGTGGAAAAACATTTGCTACAAAATATTTTTAAAACATCAAGGAAACCAGTTTATATCTACAATAACAGACTTTTTCTCTGAGTTTAAAATGAAGCATGGTTGATCTAAATGTATACATGAAAATCTAAAAATTATTACTAGAAAAGCCTATCATTTCTTTTTCCTACAGTGGCAACTGGCTGAAAGTAAATATTTGTTTATTCAGTAATTTATTTTAAGTCCACCTGAAAAAGGAACTTGGGTTTTAGAGCAAGTTTTTGGTTTATTAAACAAACTCCTATGTGGCCACAAAGTTCTTTGTACCTACTTAAATACATTCCCCCAAGAAGATGAAAAATAAATTTGTTTTTGTAAAACCTTTCATTTAGGCCAGACTTTAATGCCAGCTAAACTATTTTTTTGTTTTTAATTGTAAAAAATAATTTACATTCCTATGATAGATTCCATTCCATTAAATTTTTGGTAATTGATGGAATTCTGAGCATACAGTTGTGGCCCGGAAGAGTGTCACAGATGGCCCTTTTAATCACCGTCCAGTAAAACCTCGCATTTATATGTGAAAATATTCAGTCTTAACTCCTCCATGCAGATCTTAGGTCAGTGAGATAAAATGTTTTTTTTCCTTCATTAAAATACTAAATTTTTGCATGACTCATAATTTTATTCTCCAGAAATATGAGTGAGTTACTAGTTAAAAATACTAGTTAAGGGGCCAGAGATTTAGCTCAGTGGTTCTGGCGCCTACCTTGCAAATGCAAGGTCCTGAGTTTAATCCCTGGCAACCACATACAATACTGGGTATGGTGACTCACGCTTACCAGCAATCAATACCACATACCACAGTACCGGGTGTAGTGGCTCACACCTGTAATCCCAGCACTTGGGAGACAGAGGCAGGAGGATTGCTAAGTACCAGGGTTGCCCGGGCTATAGTGAGCTCAGGGCCAGCCTGAACTACAAAGTGAGACTCTGTCTCAAAAAAAAAAATACTAGTTAAAAGAGTGCTAGTTAAAAATAGTAGTTCAAAATACCAGAATGTTTTGTTCATAACACATTCAGAACTAGTTAAATATACTGGAGTCTCAAGCATATGAAAACCGGTTTGGAAAATGTAAATTACAACACAATGCGTTTAGTCACCTGGGAACAACACTCTAGAAGCTGAGTGACCCTGTGACAAATAGCTGTACTTGTCATTTTCCTTGAAACAGCACTTCACAGGTTGAAGGTGCTTATATTACTTTGAAACCTTGTTATTACAGTGAAGACTCTCATTGGGTAGAACTGGGTTGAGTTCTGAGGGCTTTCAGGAGTGCTCCTGCTTGTGCTTCTTAGATCAGTTTATGTACTAAGGCTTTAGGAAACCAAAGCACCTCAGAATAGAGGACATGAAGAAGCATTGACCCTTGGTAGAAAATAGACTTCCTCTTAGACTTAGGTTAAGTTCTACTTGACACTTCATAGTGTCTTTTTTTTTTTAACCAGACTGTAAGAAGTAGATGGAAGAGGATGGAAGAAGACATGTCTTTCTTTCCAGTGCTCACAATCTCATCCCAGTGATCCTATTTCTTAATTCTAATGGGCTCCTTAATGTGCTTCTAGAAACTAGTTTAGGAGATAACTGGAGAGTCATAAGTTATCAGCCTATCTGTGCATAAAAGCAGAAAGCCAGAGCCAGGCTAGTAGACTTAAAATGACCTGCTCAGTGGACACTGGACATCTTGCTTACACTTGTGACCAAACCCATACTTGAATACGAAAGGGGGGGCATCACAGTAAGAAATCATTTAATACTAAAGTGCCTTTCTCTCTAGTATGCAAACCTATGCTTAAAACTCAAAGCCAAGGGCCAGAGATTTAGCTCAGTGGTTCCAGAGCTTGCCTAGCAAGCACAAGGTTCCTGGTTTGATCCCCAGTAATCACATACAATACTTGGTGTGGTGAATCATGTCCATCAGCAATCAGTACCACACACCACAGTGCTGGGTGTGGTGGTCCACAAGTGTAATCCCAGAATTCAGGAATTAGAGGCAGAAGGATAGCTGAGTTTGAGGCTTGCCTGGGCTACATAGTGAGTTGAGCTCAGGGCTAGCTTGAACTACAAAATGAGGACCTGTCTTAAAAAAAAAAAAAAAAAAAAAAAAAACTACATGCCAAAATTTAAGTTTCACAAATGGAGATACCTCTCTCAATTTGTCACAAAGTGGTCAGTTTTAGGGAAACTTCTGTAGACACATCCTTGATGGGTTAACTCAAAGATCCCATCCTTATTAAAAGCTACTTCTCTGTGCCTGCCTGGCAAGCACAAGGTCCCGAGTTTGACTCCTGTACCAATTGATCAATCAATAAAACACTTTCTCACTTTGTCCTTTTACACAAGGTTTATTGACAATTCCTTTTAGCTTTGTTGTTCATGCCTTCATTCCTAGATGTGCATGACTATTGTGTTTTAAAAGAGCAAGCTAGTTAAGCAATGTCATCTCTATAGATGAGCCACATCGTTAGAATTCTATCATAATTTCCTTGTTTCATTCCCAGTTCGCCATGGTATCCCCCAGTTTGTTCCATCTCAAACATAGGTTACCTCTAAGTCAAGGCTTTCAGATTTCTTCCACAGAGTACCAGTAATGTCGGCAGTGGACTTGAACCACTTTTCCGACCAACACTGTCTTCCCCAGCTATCACGTGTCTACAAAGGCTGGTCAGGGAGTCTGTCTCTTGCTGATCTGGTTCCACAGGACTCTGCTGGAATTGTGTGGGAAGGAGTAGAGGGAGGAAAGAGACTACTGAAGCCATCACTTACATTGATTTAGTAGCCAGCAGCTTAAACTGATGCTTTATCAACTCTTAAATTCAAACCCTGGCTGGAAACGGAGTTATTCATCAAGAAGGATTAGAAAATGCAAAGGCTTCATAAATTTAACAGGCTGATTCTTGTTATCTCCAGAGATTTTCCTGTCACTTAAAAATGATGTCTGGAGTACAATTTGCATCTAAAACGGTCTTGGGGAAAGGCAAATGGCCAGGACTTCAAACTAATGAATCTTCAGGTTACAGAAAAATTCTCTTAGCCAAATAAAGCCAACCGCACTCCACCCGATTCCGATTGGACCTCACCGGTATCAATAGCTCATGTACAAGTAGAATTTAGCTTCTTTCTTCCAGATAAATGCTAACATTTCTCACAAAATTCACTTCCATATCTAAGTTAAATTAAGGTAGTACGTTTGAAACAGAAAACCCGCGGTATCATCATAACCTGTACAACGTGAGCCAAGCTATCAAAACTCCATATGATTGTAGGGGAAGTCACACCTTCTCTTTGGGCCCTCACAGCACCATTTTTAAATTAGAATACCTAGGTTTCTTTTTTCACTGCTACTGTGAAAAACTGTAACAATCTCTGACTACAAAAAAAATTAGTGCCCGGTGACGTCATGAATTACAATGCTCAGTCTCCCTTCATACAAGAAAAGAAAGACTATGTTCAATGTTTTTACCTTCTTTGAAATGTCTTTCAGATACTCATATTTTCTGTATTTCCAAAGATACATGTTCTATTTATTTGAAATTATTATCTAAGATTAAAGTTCATGCAGTGACGTTAGGTATGAGGTTCATCTAAAATTTGGGTCCCCAAGGTTATACAGACCAAACGAGTATTTATTTTGCCCTAGAAACATGATAAAGTTTAATTGTTTAGTGAAAACTTTTACTCTGTAGTTGAGTTTACATATCATAATAAAATAATTAAAGTCAGTGCTTGTAATAACTATTATCAAAGGATATAATTTTTAGAAATAAAACCTCAAGAAATAGAACATTGCTTTCTCAAAAGTGGTACAGCAAGAGTTACAACATTTTTATCAATTCCATGTCTTAATTTTCTTTTGAGTTCATGATTTTAAGGAAAACTACATAGACAGCAAATTTCAGCATAGGCAAACAGAGGTGGTTATGGAAACTGTATATAAATTAGGGAATATTTTTAAGGTTACTGTTTTTTTTGACAGTAAGAAAATTCACTGAGACAGCAACTGAGAGACAGGAGAGGGCCTTGAAATAGATTGCACCAAAGCCATTTTACAGGATGATATGCTACTAGATATTTTCAAGTTGTGAATTAGAGAGAAATATAGAACATAAGGTTTTAATATGAGTAGAAGAAAAAAATTAAAGTTCAGTTACATTTTCTGTAATTAGTGGTTTCAGATACATTGTTGTTAACTTGTTTTTTTTTTCTTATCCGGAATGTATGTGAAGACCACTGTATATCAGGTTACTCCTTCCTGGTAGTCAGATCCTCTAACACCGTAAGGTCGATTGTATATGATTGTTTTTCACCGTTTGAAAGGCATTACTTTTGAGATTTTTTTTGCCTGATTTGACTCAGATTATTTGCTTTTACCATGTCTCATTTACTTTTGTATATATCAATTATATTTTGTCATTATGTTGAGTTATTGAAATCACCAATTTGTTTTTTCCCTAGACATCGTTGCTTGGTGACAGCAACATTATCTGTTGGAACCCAGTTCTGATGTAGAGTGCCAGCAAACAGCGCTCTGTCTGCGTGTGTGTGTGGTCAGGGCTTTCTCATGCTCTCTCGTGAGTCGAGTCTGCAAGTAGCTCGATGAGTGTTAAGATCCTCATTTTGTTCTAACAAGAAAATTGCCTCGACTCTTCTTGTAGAGAAACAATGCTATTCTCAACGGGTTGCATTTTCCATAGTATATAATATTCTGCAATTGCTTCAAATAAAAATTGGATAAGGTGCAGTTCACTGAGTTCAAGGAACACAGCAGATTTGATATCTCAACTCCTTCTACCTGCTCTTAAAAATAAGATGATGCGTCTAAACCTGATTTGAATTCAATCAACTCTTGAGGCAAGCTCGGGAGCAAAAGTTTTTCAATCTGTGGGTAGTCTAGAAAGAGCTTAGCCTTCCAGCAGTCAGGGCAGTCAATGGTCTGATTGCTTTTATTATAGAACCATCTGTGAAATACGGTATGTTCAAAGACCAGAAAATGTTCATTTGAGAAAGTAGTGTGTGGTTTCAGGGCAAGACTACGAGAATTTTAAATGCTGTGTCAGACTGTTACTCTACCAGGCCTGTGATGTTTGCACTTTGACTTGAAGGAAGAATAGTCCTAGTCAGAAAAGTGCAGTCCAGATAAGAAAGTGGAGACAATATCTCACAGTGTTTCTTTAAATTCCAACATGTAAACACCCACTTGGGCCACCTACCTTCCTGTTATTCTACTCTATTTTTCTAAGATAAGACAATACTCTGAGGGATAACCAGTTGGAGAACTGAGAATGAAATAATTGGGAATTCTTTTTAGTCCTTTAATCTCTGATGGTTCTTTTCATTCCACTTGTGTACAATGAATAGTTTACACATTGTAGAATCTACATTCTAGAAAAATCAGATGTCCAAAACTTATTCCAGAATTTATCCCAATCTAATGATGCCCTAAAGTCAACACCTACTATAGACATTTTACACCATCTATGTTGTTTTACTTTAACTGAGAGTTTGGAAATCTTTCTTCTATGACGCCCCCATACCCTGTGTGAACCATTGTTATACTGTTTATTGCCTTTCATTAGAAGTATTTGGCCTTTTAACTATGATTTTAGCTATTATACTATCAGGTGGGCTAGGAATCGTCTAGTATATATTGACAGATGGATCCATTTTCATTTTAAGCCTCCTGTATCTTAGTCTGGGAAATAAAAGCACTTAAAATATTATAAACAGAGTATCACAATAAACACCACATTGTAGACATTGATCAATAGTTTCTTTAGTGAAAGAAAAATGCACGTGAATCCCCCTGCTTCCGGGCACTCAGTGGGCAGCTCTATCCCAATACGGAGAGTAGAAAACCTAGACCATGATAGATAATTGTGACTATTTGTTAAGTGATAATGAATAAATGAAGAATAAAGTATGTTGGGACTTTTCAAGTCAACAGCTTATTCTTATCCTTTTTTTCTTTCTTAATTTTTATGCTCTCTTCTGTTTGGCTTTCCTTGAGCTCAGCCTGCATTACTTATGTTGGCACCACGCTCAACATCAGCCTCATATCAGTAAACATTCACAGAGGGATTACCAGTTGGTTCAATTAGGGTTGTTCGAATCAAATGTATTGATGTCATTGTCCCTGTTTTGCTTTGATATGAAAAGGAAGTGTCTGGTTACCATTGTAAATTCCACTGGGTATTTGCTCGCTAACTTATAACCCTGAACATTTTCCCTCTGACCATTTCTCTGCTCTAAAGCAGATCATTAAATTGCTCCCAGGCAGAAAGAACAGGACCGAAACAGCGGGGCACTTTTGTAATAAGACCTTGTAAATTGAAAGCCCTGGATACCTCTCCCACTGTGAGGACCCGCGGAGGCTGGTTCCTTTTAACATGGCATTAATAGGCCCTTCAGACCTAGTTAATTAAAGACAGTATATCTCAGCAGACTTCCATTGCTTCCAAAGATCATATGCATGGCAATCCTTAAAAACCAGTTCTTACCTTTAAGGTATTTTGGTGCTATTGAAACTTTCAGTGTCCATCATATCTTTTGGTTAACACCTACATCTTTTGAAACTCAGCACCCAATTTAAGTGTAAGAGTTGGACCTGCGATGGCCTGTATTAATCATTCAACCCTGCGCTTGAATTTGTACTTGTTTTTCAAAACAAAGTCAGACATGAGGGCCATCTAGCAGGGATAACCAAGATCATTTGTTAAATCCCCCCTGCTTATAATTGAAAGGCTTATAATTGGGAATATCATGGCCTTACAGTTACAAACTGGGGCCCTGCTGGGAAACGCAGGCTCTAATGTAGAGGTGTCATTAAAACCTCAGAGTCAGTCAAGGTAGTTAATCACTCAATTAGACTCTCATTATCATCTGCCAGGCCTCCGAAAGGCCTCCCGCAGTGTAGGAGGGGTTGTAACCAGTCACTCTGACAGGGGATCCCCTCCTCAAATACAATGGCTACAATAGGCCTGGAGGCGTTATCAGCGGGACTCGGCCTGTATCTAAGTCGAAGCAGACACCCATGGGAATTTAGATAGCCCTAACCCAGGAGATCAAAGAAGGAGAAACAGCTGATTCCAGACTGGCTGGTGTCAGCCTGGTGTTTCCTCTGTCAAAGGCAGCTGGAGAACTAACTTATTGATGGCTGGCCTTGGTGTCCAGCCTGGAATGAAAGGCCCGGCCTGGGGGAATACCCAGGAGGAATCTCGGGCTTTCTAGGCCATGGCAGCAGCACAGATTTTAAAATTCTGTTTGCCTTTTCACTTCAGAAACTCTATTTGTGGAAATCTAGTGGGCCAATTGTCATTTTCGCAGCACAGTATGACATTCAAAGAACATAAAATCAGCAGTCGGTACAACGCAAGGCTCAGTACTGACCCAATGAAATATTTTTCCACCACACAGCTGGTCCAGGTCAGGGTAGAATGGTTTATGAGGAACTCAAGTACCTAACTGAGGATTCCGTAGGCCAATTAACGTAAGCCAATAGTGATTTTAAATATGTGGTTAGCAGCATTTTCATTATGTCTGAGGCTTGTTGAAAAGGGAATTCCTGTGTGATCTCCAGATAACATTCTAACTTTGTCTATAAAATGTCAAGTACACCCAAGTTAACAATCTTCTGTAGGGATGACAGACCCTCCCCAAAAGAAAACTACAGATGGATTTCTGGGTATTCAGAGGAGAATTTGTCAACTCATCTTCATTCATTATTAATTTTGGTAAGCCATAAAAATTTCATCTAATGATACTGTCTTTAAAATAATTTTTAAAACACACAGTACTTTTCATCCATTTGAAACATTTTCTACATATCCAAACATCAAATCTCTATAGTAATTACATCATATTATTTAGCCAATGTGAATTTCACAATTTAACTTTTGGAAACATCTGTCCTGCTTTTTAATGTGAATTGTATTCTCTCCATATTTACTTCCATAAAAGGCTGTTTTAGTGAACAGACTCAAGTGATTGTCTTTTTTTACCCTTCCTTCTTTAAAAGATGCCATTGAAATTTTTTGCTTTTAATATTTTCAAATTTTTTAACCTAAAAATATCTTTAAGACTATTTGCCAAAAAAAAAAAAATCAAGGGCTGCTTTATATGTGTGTTTTACAAAATAACTTTCAATAGTTCTTCTGCGATATATTTGGTCAATGCTAATTTTTGATAACTATTGAATCTGTTGTATTTTTATAGGTTTACAGAAAAATTATGTAGAAAATGGAGCCTTTATGGCATCTAACAGTTTCCCAGCATAGGAATATTTTACTTTTTTTGGTATATTTATCATAATGAATAGATGGATATTTTTAAAATTTAAATTCTTATTATTGATTCAAATACATGATTTCTTCAGAACTTATATACTTTTTCTTCTTAAATAATGACTTTTCTCTTCCAGGAATTCATCCAACGTGGCACCGTACACTTAGTTGTTATAAGAGAGGAATTCTGGGCTATGGCTGTTTTTTGCTTTCCTTGTCAATCCATGATCCTGAGTAGTATAGGTCAGTATTGTGTAGACTGTCTTTCAACTGATATTATTTGAATTTATGTTGATTTGTTTTATTCTTGTTACTACTCTGAGATCACTATAAACTATAAGAAGAAAAATCATAAACATCACTTACATCTAGTCCAATTGAGGATACATTCTAGGGTCCGATTTATCACTGTGGATGTTAACTTTAATCTTATCAGTGTGGTTTGATTTGCCAGGTTTCTCCATGGTGTACTTTTCTCTCTCTCTTTATACTGAAATCTTTTGAGAAAAAATAGAAAATGTACACTCCAGATAGAAACCATATGGGGAAGACAGCACTACTGGTACCTAAGTCATTTGGAAGTCTTCTGTGTAGCTGATCTGCTATCCTTCCATGTTCATTTATCTTTTTATTTAACATTTGTTCATGTTACCTTGTACTCATGACGGTGTGTTTTCTACTCTGTGATATCCACAAATACTTTCGACTGGAGTATAGAGTTTAGGTGAACTTCAGCTCATGTTCAAAGATAGGGCAGCAGGTTCATTCTCTGCCCGCTCTGTGAAGAGAGTTGCTTCATACAGGTACAATACAGTTAGGTTATATTCTTCCTAAAGGACCATCAAAAGAATTATAATTTGTGCTGAAAGATTTTCTGTGCTTTTACAAATGCTTAGTGTGCTAAATTCACTGCCGTACTCTTTCCCAAATCGTCCTGGTGTTCTAAAAATATCGTTCTTCCCAAACAACTCCACCCTTTGGCAGTCCCTGATGTCTTTACTATCTCTATACATCTGTTGCTTCTGAAATATCATATAAATGGAAACCAAACATGGACAGCCTTTGAAACTGACTTCTTCCACTCGGTGAGATGCTAATGTCTTTGTGAAACTCAATAGCTCATACTCTCTTAGCCTGTCTAATAATCTATTAAACCCGTGTACTATAACTTACTTATCCATATACTTTTAGAAAGGCTTCTTGGTTTGATTTCATTTTATGACAGTTAGGGAGAACTCTTCTAAACATATACATAGACATGTGTTTGTGTGTGTGTGTGTGTGTGTGTGTGTGTGTGTGTTGTGTGTGTAGACTTTGGTTTTATTTTCACTGGGTAATTTCCACATTGATTTCCTTGATTGCAGGATTGTAGGTTGAGGCTGTTTACCTTTGTAGGAATACACTACATTTTCTTCAGAAGTGACTGTACCATTTTGAATAGTTTTAAACTATACTAGGTAAGTGTTTCTGTTACTATTTGTCAGCAATCACTACCATAATTGCTTGGATTATAGCTATTCTAGTACGTACATAATAATATCTAATAGCTGTTTAATTAGCATTTCTCTATTGACAGATAATGCTCAGTATCTTTTCATGTAATTACTTTATCTCTGTAGGAAGTTATCTTATTTAGATGTTGAACTCATTTTTAATTGAAGGTTTTTCATATATTTTTATGCATACACAACTTCCATCAGATTTTTTTAATAAAAGTAATGGTTCTAATGGTAATACCTATTCTAGTAGTGTACTTCACAAAGCAGAATTCTTAATTTAATAAAATCCAGGTTATTAATTTCACTTTCATGGTGCATTACTGTTTTGTCTGATATGTAAAATGTTCTTTTTAAATGCACTATGCTGTTTTGTAAAAGTCTCCTTCAGAGGCTGGTTTGATGAAATGAAATCAGTTGAATGATATATTTTAGTTTTTCTTTTTCTTTTAATTTATTTTTGAAACGTGGTCTTGCTATGTAGTTCAGGGTGGCCCTAAACTCACTATATAGCCTATACTGGCCTTGAACTTGCAACAGTCCTCCTACCTCAGCCCCAGAAGTGCTGGAATTACAGGTGTGAGCCATCATGCCCAGCTAGTTTTTCTTATTAATTCAGATTCATACTATACTTCTGATGAATTTTCAGTTGTGAAGTATATGAAAATTGCTTTTACATATTTGCCATCACATAATTCAAAGTCAGGAAATGAATTACTCTTTCATTGATTGAATCTTTCTTTCTTTTTATTTATTTTTTTTTTGGAAAGTACTTGATTTGCCCTGTGTGCGTTATCTAAAAGTGGGAGTGGTTTGCATAGGGGAACAGGTGAATATAAAGTGCTTCAGGGTACGGAAAATGGCAGTAATAACAAAAGGAGGAAACATGAATTTAGCAAAATGTCATACCAACAGAAAACCACATAAAATAATCTGGTTTAAGGTTCAAGTAGCATCTATTTATGAACAGTGGACTGAAATTAAATTCTGGAGATACTTAAATCCCATCAGTGAAACATCTTAGGAATTCTTGGAAAATCAGAGTTGGTTGATAAATACCCAAAGGTCATAAAATGGTTAATCTTGCAGTGTATTTCTTAGCAGTAGTAGTGACTAGAACATAGCATCTCTGAGAGGGGATGGTACTGTGGATTTATATCTTGTTCCTCTCAAATATCTGGGAATCAAGAGGGGGTTGAGTGCAAGTCTTCCCATACAAATACACCCACTCAAAATAAGCACTTTTATTTATATTTCTTTAACTAGTTTAATTTGGATTCCGGTCACTGAAATGAGTGTCTGACTTTAGAAGGTTATAGCTACAATAACAAAAACAAGAACAACATATGAAGCATTTTACTCAGTATCAACTCTGAAAGAAACTATAATAGGGATTTCATCCACCTAATTTTATTTAAAGATCATAATCTTATGAAAACAAAAGGAGATATAACTTCTTTTCTTCATTTTTTGCTTTGGAAGCAGAAGAGAAAATGAATCAAGAGATATTGGGAAGGAAATACAAGTAAGTAAATCATGGTTCCTGGTACTCACTGAATATGAAAAGTGAAAACAAGTTTAAGAATTAAGGAAAATTAAATTTATACCTAGAATATTTAGAGAATGTTGAAAACGGAGCTGGTTTACTGGACAATGTGATAGAATTCATTCTGGTTCCTGCTCAGTATCTGGCATTGGAAGACCAGGTAAATAAAAGTGTCTCTCAGAAGCAGGTCTGAAGTCAGAACAGATAGAAAGGCTAACAGAAGAGTAGATAAGGCTGGGGAATTAACACTGGTTCTGGACCTACCTTGCAAGCACAGGGTCCTGAGTTCAATTCCTGGTACCAAAAAAAAAAAAAAAAAAAAAAGAGTAGACAGATACACATAATGCTGGTGTTGAGAAATCAAGCTTGACTCCTACTTGTTGCTACACTTCATGGAATGATTTTTTGCATTTTGGGAGATTTTGAAGCCAACAGTAGCTAATTTGCCTGCAGAATTTAAAACATGACTCAATAAAAAACAAGCCAAAACAGGGACACATCTGACAGAAGAGATGACTGTTCAAAATGTTCACTTACAAATATCAAGCTCCATGTTATGATACTTATAAAATTCCTCCAGAAAATTGTAGTGGCAAGATTAACTGAAAGTCCAGCCACTATGGGGATTAGTATGGAGATTCTTCGTGTACAGGTGTAAAGTTCTTATGGGTAATGTTATAATCATGTGTATCTAAAATATACCATTAAATTATTTTTCTTTAAAGAAGATAAAATGCCAGTGAACCTATAATCCCAGCACATGGGAAGCTGAGGCAGGAGGATCACTGTGAATTTGAGCCCATCCTGGACTACACAGTCAGCTCAAGGCCAGCCTCAACTACATAATGAGAGCCTGTCTATAAAAAAAACAAAAACAAAACAAAGCAAAATTAGACAAAGAAAAATGATAATGAAAAAATGACCAGAGTTACAGCAAGCAATGCAATGTGTGGTCCAGATTTAATCCTGATTCAAATAAACTAAATGCAATAGAGAGATATTTATGGAAAGAACCCCCCCCCCAGGATTCGTATAGGAAAATCTATGCAACATGGTGTCATCGTTGAGAGCAAAGATTTCATTTCTGTGTTGCTTGGGCCACAATCTTACTTCTGCTACTTGATTAGCTGGTGGGCGAGAGACAAGTGCATTTTTCTAGCCCAGCCACCTATGAAATTGGTGATACTAATAATCCCCTACATTTAATTCACTGTTAGTTGATTAAATTATTTAACACATGGAAAACTCTTAGGATGAATGCTACACAAAACTGTCCTCATCTTTTTGTATGGGTGTGGTACCCTACAAGCATAGAGGCACTTCCCCGAGATCATCATCTGTTAGTAGGAAACACCAAGCATCACAAGGCATGCATCTTTAAGTTATAAGATACCCCAAAGAATTTTCCACTGATCGTTCTTTTGCTTATCTTGGTCCGGCAATGGTCCTGAGGGCAAGGAACAGGGAGCGGGTTTGGAGCCAGGACTCCTTGCCCGAGTGTAGGGAGGGTCCGAGGCGGGGGCGGCTGCCAAGGCAGTGATGGATGACAAATGACTTGTGGCCACAGTGGATCATCAGATCCGGCTACGCTGGTGACACGTCCCAGGCATACATCATCAGAGCGGTGCCCGGCTGAAGCAGCAGCCTGGAAACCAACCTGCCCCATAAATTCTCATACAGCCAAATAAAAGAGCTGTAATTTTCTTTTCTTCTAAATTAAAGATTGACACTCAGGAGAGGCAAGGACAGAGGACTCTTTCATAGGACCCAGTTGCTTTCCAAAGTCCCCAGAGGCACCAAGGTCTCCTACGGATGTGAACACCATGGCTGCTGGCTGGGAACGAGAAAAACCCGGAGGCTTTGGTTAGACACCAGCAGACTGTCTCAGGAGGGGACCTGACCTAGGCGGACACTCAGACGGAAATGCCTGTGTGGGTCTGGGAACCACTTCCAGAGACCGTAGGTCAGCATGCTCGCATTGCTTACTCCAGTCAACTGCTAAGAATGGATTAACATTTGCCCTAATTCGTTAAGGATGCTCAGCAATTTATGTCTTAATACACATGGGAGTAATTCTAGGGTGCAGAGTTAATGGATTTTTTAAATCAAAATACCAATTTTCCTACTAGGTTTCGGGATACAATGCGGAACAAAATATTCTGAAAGTCTGTCTTTCACTTGGGTGTGAAAGAAGATCCTAAAAATGAACACAGAAGGAAAAGGATCATTCCAATTATTGATAAGGACGCAAGGAATAAAGAGAAGAGAGCAGGATAAGGAAACAGATACCAGGCAGCCATCTTAGCTAAGGTGTGAGGCACAGCTTCAGGAAGGTGGTTACTTATGACTGGGGACCTCAGTGTGGAGAAGCAAAATGTCAAAGAAATTACAGTGAAGGAAAGACCTCTAGCGGGGAGACGGGGCAGACAGAGACAGAGACAGAGACAGAGGGAGAGAGAGAGGGAGAGAGGGAGAGACAGAGAAAGGGAGACAGAGACAGAGAGACAGAGAGAGACAGACAGGGAGCCGATTCCAAGTCCTGAGACGATGGAGGCATATGGCAAATCGGAGTCAGAAGGCCAAACATTGCAGCAGATGTTTCAAGATGTGGGAAGAACTGAGAAGGCAGAACCCCATCGAGCAGGGAAGGGTTAGTCTACACTGTCAGTTTTTCCAGGCTGAGGAGGACATAATCACATAATCAGGCTACAACCAGCTTGTAAGCAGAGCATAGGAGAAGATCCTCAACTTGGGAGAAGAGAAAATATTTGTCCCTGCTATAGGGAGAGAATCCTGTGGTAGGTCTCTCTGGGAGACGCAGAGGGATGAGACTAGAAAACTTAAGCAGAATAACCCAGGAAAGAGAAGATTCTGAACTTTTTCTTGAATCTTCACCCTGTGGTTGTGAGAGTGTTTGGATTTCCCGAGTGATTTGGAGAGAGATTCTCCAGATGGGGTAGGCCGATGTTTTGCATGAAGACAGAGCAGAACCATTTCTGAGTGGATAATGGCAGCGATCTTGGTTACAAAAACGCCTAAAACTTGGAAACAAATTTGCTGGGGAAAAATCAGGACTCCTTTTTGGTGACATTCTGCTGAGATAGCTGTTTGGTATCTTTTCAAATCAGAAGTCAGATAAATAATTACCGAGCTCAGAAGTCACAGAGAGAGAAATTGAGATTCATTGTAGAATTTAAAACCAGGAGAATCAATAAAATCTACAGACTATAATCTAAAAAAAAAAGGAAGGAAAAGGAGAAGTTCAAAGAGTTGTATTGTAGCCTAGTATAAGAAAAGGTAGAAAACTGAGGCAAAGAGATGTTGTTTAAAAATAGTCCAGAGAATCAGTCTCAAGAAAGAAAGATTGGCCTGCTTCGTGAGTAGGTGCTCACAAGTGGCTTAAAATGAAGACTACTTGGGCATTTCCTTTCAAATGGTTGCTGTTAATAATCTTTACCTGAGAAAATTCTGTGGAGTGCAGCCCAGGTGGAATTTATATGAGGACAATGAGCACCTCAGATGGAAGCAAAGACTACAGATAATTCTCGAAAGCTGTTGCTAACACATGGTTGGAGTAATGGAATAAAACTGAGAGTGGTTTTGAACCTAGATAATTGTTTGTAAAGATGGGTGATATTATGGAAAATTAGTGTTAGTAAGACACTTTATCACATGTGTTATTTGAAGCCTACTGAAATCCTCTAAACCATGCAGTTGACTGGTTCAACCACAATAATGTCACATCAACATACTCATCTAAGGCCAGTGGGGCATAATAATTTTTTAATTGAATTCTTTATTGGTACATTTTATCTACACATCATGATCACACTCAACACTGAGAATTTGTACCAGTATATGACACAACTTAATTCTCATTTTTTCCATTCCCCTGCCCACCTTACAATCCCTGCCCCTATATACATGTGCTTTGTTTCCTATTTTTATTATCACATGTTTCTTTCCCCTTGTTACTTACCCCTACCCATTTCCCTTTGAATATTTTCTATTTCACAATATCTATCATATATTTTAGAACTCATTTACATATTTACACATCTGTGACCTATTTATTTCACTTATGAGTATGTCCTCAAGATACGTCTGTATGAGTATAAATGGCTCAAACTTATTATTCTTTATGACAGAATAATACTTCATTTTATTTTTAAAAACAAATCTTCTT
>PVIC010037534.1:0-18044 GCA_004025085.1 Thryonomys swinderianus | reverse complement strand
ATTGAACTCAGGTCCTTGCGCTTGCAAGGCAGGCACCGGAACCACTGAGCTAACCCTCCGGCCCTGTATGATAGATTTTGTGAAATAGGAAATATTCAAAGGGAATGTGGTGGGGGAACATAATGAGGGGAAAGAATAAATATGATTTGGAAAGAAAAAGAAAGCACATGTCTATAGGGGGTGAGGGGCTGTAGATTAGGTAGGGATATGGGTAAAAATGAGAATTAACTCATGTCATATATTGGTACAAATTCCCCAATGTTGAGTGTGATTGTGAGCTGTCTATAAAATGTACCAGTAAAGGGCCGGAGGGTTAGCTCAGTGGTTCCAGCGCCTGCCTCGAAAGCGCAAGGACCTGAATTCGATCCCCAGTAACCACATATAATGCTGGGCGTGGAGACTCACGCCCACCAGCAATTAACACCGGATACCACAATGCCAGACGTGGTGGCTCACGCCTGTAATCCCAGCACTCGGGAGGCAGAGACAGGAGGATTGCTGAGTTTGTGGCGGCTTGCCTGGGCACCATAGTGAGCTCAGGGCCAGCCTGAACTACAACACAAGACCCTGTCTCAAAAAGCACACACACAAAAAAAAGTACCAGTAAAGATTTCAATTTAAAAAAAGAATAATTTAATTAGTAAATTTCTAATTCATCAACGTGACTCTTAAAAGTCATTCATGTCTTCAATCAAATAATGCTGTGAATCAGAACCTACAAACATTTAACAAAGCACGGTGTGCCTTTTCAGTAAAGGTAAACAGGGGTGAACTGAAGAACAGGCATAAAGAGAGGAGGACTGAAAAGCATTGGCCACCGGAGAGCCAAGACATCCAATCCCACCTGGGCCCTGCAGATCCAAGGCTTTCCTCTGCCACTGGAATTGTCACGGGGATTTCTCTGAATACGTATTCAAAAATCTCTACCCGCTGATTTTCCTTCTCAGAGCACCTCTTCGATAAAATACAAAAACAGCAGCATATGTGGAACATGGATGACCTATCACTGATAGGGCAATGCTGATTTCTCTACTTACCAAACAACGATACTTACACCTATGCCCCAGTTATTCGAACGTTATAGCTAGTAGAGGGGGAATTTATTAGTACGGCTGCGTCATGGTCTTAAATGTGTGAACATTTTTAGCATAAGACATATTCTTCAAGCCTCAATATCTTAAAGCTCTGTAAAAATTACTTCTTTTCACACCCTCTCTCTAGATTTTCATGCTACATTTTTGAGTAAAGCAATTTAGGGTAAAATGACTATGCATCTATTTTGCATGCGGAGTCTACTGCCTGTCACGCCTCTGACATTCCAGAGCCTGCCCTGCTTTAATAACTCTTTCTGCCATGAGGCCAAAATTGGAAATATTAACATTCAGAGTTGTCCTTGACAATCATGTGAACTCTGTGTTTTCTGAGTTACATAAGCTAGGACTGGGAATATTTAAATTTGTCAGCCGGAAATTTCAAGAATGGTTAAGATGGTAACTTAATGACCATTGTATTATCAGTTGGATTCCTCAATTTAGCTAATTCTTTTTTTTCTTAGCTCTCAAGACTCCAAATATATATAATTACAAATAGTAAAACTACTGGGAAATGTCATACTAATCACATTTTTACATGTAAATTATTCTCAATATATTTTAGTAAAGTAACATGATGATATCCTTATTTGATTCATGAAACGCTTATTTCAACAGATTCTAAAGCATACTATTTATTTTTCTGACACTTTTTTTGTCTGATTTTGATTTGCATATCTACTTTTTGTAAAACGTGAAATGGTATTTTTGCCATACTGATCAAGTGTTTGCCTTTTTTGCTTCTGCAGAAATTCTAGTGACAAAGTGTCACTAAAGCTAGTGGTGAGTCGATCAATTTAAAATCAGATACAAGAACCATCTGGACTTCTACTGAGGAAAGAGAAATGGGGGAAGAGGGAAAGTACCCTCTATAAGAGCTCAAATTCTTCTGGAGTCCTCGCCCTGGAATACATTAGTACAAACCATATTTGAACACTAATTATTCACTGTCTGTTCTTCTCCTATGTGGATTTTCAAAATTCTATCTCTCCTCTCACACCTAATCATAGATTAAATTATAAAAGGTTCAACAGACCTTTACACATATGCTCGAAAACTGCAAGATGGCAGCTACTGCAAAATTTCCTATTTTCTCAGACTTCAACTTCCAAAGTATGCATCAGCGAACATCAAAGCATTAGCCAATCTCTCCAGTATCACCAACAGACCAAAGGTTATAAAATGTTCGATGCCCTGGGTCTGTTTTTGAAAGGAAAATCTTAAAAGTAATCACAGTGTCATCCTTATTCATAGCAGCTCAGTTTGTGATAGCTCAATCTTGGAAACAAGCCAAATGACCATCTACTGGAGAGTGGATAAAGAAGATGTGTTTTTTTTTTTATAAAATGGAGTATTACTCTGCCATAAAGAATGACAAGATCGATCCATTTAGGTGCAAATGGAGACACCTGGAGGATATACTAATAAGTGAAATCAATAGATCAAAGATAGACAATTCCAGGATCTTCTCTTTGGCATGAACACTTGTAGATGCAAATGAGTTCTAGAAAGTAGGACAGCTTTTATAGAGTGGAATATTTCTATAGGAAACTTGGTGTGGGAATGTGATGAGGGGAAGGAATAAATATGATACAGAAAGAAAATAAAAGCATGTATAAAGGGGGTAAGGAGGTGTGGGTGGGTAGGGATATGGGTAAAAATGAGAATTAACTTGTGTCATATATTGGTACAAATTCCCCAATGTTATATGTGATTCTGAGATGTATATAAATTGTACCAATAAAGAATTCAATTAAAAAAAGTAATCACAGTGTCAAACATAAAATATGTGTGTCAAAAAGTTAAATCTATCTCCCAACATGGGTATCTTTATCATTAAAATAAAGAATGTCTGTCATCTGTCTTACCTGTTTGAGATCCTGCAATCTCAAGACTACTAATTTCTTTCAAATCCGCTAAAGTTTTGTTAGCTATTTTTATTAAAATTTTAAATATTGACTTCTTTTGAATTTGAATTTCTTACAGGCAAGTTTTATACAATGGAGATTTACTGTTATTTGCTAATTAAGCCTGAAATATGAGCCAAATTATTTCCAAATATAGCTGTATCCCCTGAGAAGTACTTTAAATATTTTCTATCAGAAGGCAATACATTCCAATCAAAATGCTATATTTTATAAAGAAATCTCTTTATTGAAAGCTTACAATTTAAAAACACAAGTAAATGCACATACTAGCTATTTTATTATATATTTCTTGTCATTATTTCTATCCTACAATGTTTGTATAACACTAGATTTTTAAAACCTGTCATGCTCCTAATTAAATTTCTATACCATTATTAGATAGATACAAATGTCAGCGATGTTTGTTCTCTAATGTCAAATAAGTCTTTTTCCTTATGCCAAGAGAAAAGGGCAACAGCTAAATTTAAGATTAAAAATGCTTAGATTTGACAAACTTGGATTTAGTTATACCTCTGTGAATTATATTTCTCCAAATAATTCTCCAGTTAAAGTACCTGATCAAATTTGTTACTCTTAGTACATGACTCCAATTTTATGATTCAAATAAGACTTTTCTTCTACTGTCTTCAATGCCATCGGGAGTACTGAATTTTCACCTATTTCAAGTTGGTTTTCACAAGACAGCTTTGAATAATTACTAGAGAAAGTCACTTAGAGTTGTCTCTAGAAATGTGCCATGTATTTCTTCGCACACATGTCAAATCATACTTAAAAACATGGAGGTATGCAAGGCTAGGGAATTTTGGGTTTTGAGTTTAGAGGTAAAGCACAAGTAATAGATAGGTAATGGAATAGAAAATAAGACAAAGTGGATCTTCAGTATACCCATGGAAATATCTACGATATTTCTTATGCCCATAGTAGATTTAGCTACCTCAATCAAGAAATGGCAATGGAGACCTTTGTGTGTAGTTCATTTTACTCCTCCTCCAACATCAAGGGATTATGACTAAGTAACTGTCAAGACTTAAGGGCCTTATGAGCCACATACCCACATACACTTACACTCAGGAACACAGAATAATTTTTTTTGCATAGGTTGTCAGACTACTAGCCTCTCCAGAATGACTTCAAATTTTGTATACTTAGAAAGATGGTAGATTGCAATAATGAAGTTTAAATAGTGTGCAGTGTTTTAGTTTACATCAATAAACATGGACAGAGAATAAGCTGATAAGAACACAAGTTCTATCAAACATAAAATTTGCAAAGGCTCTTTTGAAGTCAGAAGAGTTTCTAGGAAGAGCAATTAGTCTAACACCTATGAAAGTAATTACCTACAAAACTTGTCTCAGAAATAAGAAAACATTCTCCAGATATTAATGATCAACTAGCCAATGTAATGTATCTGCACATGAATTTTTATAAACCAAATCAGAAAGTCTTAGTATTTCCTACAAAATTGTGATAAAGCAAGAAATTTACCCTTCACTTCCTCTTTTCTCCTATATTTTATTTTTATGCTTTCCCTGTCACCTCCACACTGGACTAGGCTCTGTATTCCCTGCTTGCCTTAAAGAAATGAACTGGAAATGACTTCCAATTTTATTTTCAGTCAGATATGAACTTTGTTAAGCCTGGTTGGTCACAGTATTTTCTATCTCCCCATGAGTATCTATTTATGGCATATAAGTTGTGCCAAATTTGTCAAATATTTTAAATAAGCTTCCCCAGCAAGTTCTCCTAGAAGAGCTTTTATTTTGATATTCACTTACTTAAATGTGATTACACAGTTTTATTCATTTCCATATCAGAACCCAGTGTTTTAACTTTGGATTAAAAGTGACTGTTTATCTTTCTGTGAAATCCTAAACTCCCAAGGTGGGTGGAGCGTTCTGAGAGACCAGTTTAATGAGGAGATCTGAAAGATTATAAAAGCATTTAAAATTTCTAATAAGCAGGAAGGAGGTTCAATAAGCTAGGAAAACTGGTTTATAAATACAGCAGATAATTTGTCCATATATATTTCACAGTAAGAAGGGGAAAGATTACAGTATGAAACAGACTAAAAATGGCAATGTGTATAAAGGGAAAGTATAAGAACTGTCAAAGGTGTAAGATTTGAAAACCAAGTTTGATGTCTGGGTGTACCAGTAACCAGCCAGGTGACCTTGAGAAAATATTTATCCACACTGAGTTTCAGCTTTCCATTCTGTACAACTGAGACAAATACCTATCGAGGTGGTTATGATACAGGTATTGAGGTATCTTATGAGTAAGGTATAATTACTTAGCATTTTGTTTGGTACAGAGTATACTTAGTTACAGTATACTTAGTACAGAGTATACATACAATTAGTTTTAAAATGTTCATTTAGGCACATTCAGGTCAAACGTGAACCAAGACTGCAAAACCCCGGTATTCACTGGACTCCCCTTGATCTAACACATTCTGATCACCATCCTCTGACAAACCTAATAATTACTGAATAGAAATGTGCTTTGGGTAGTTTGGAAAAAAAAAACTGAAGTTACATTTAAGGTCTGGAAATATATAATTAATTTTACATCCTTAAAATACACTTAAACTGTATATAAAATGTACCAATAAATAATTCAATTAAAATACACTTACACTTGCAAATTATTTACATGAACAAAAGTAGCTTTGCATTAACTGATCAAGTGGAAAACACTGCTGAAAAATTAGGATGTTCAGAGATATGTCATGAAGTGAGATAGATCCTAATCACTGATACACTTCAAAGCTCTTATTTTCCTTCTACTTTCTGCAATCCTTGTCAACATGCATCCATACATCCTGAGTACAGTTATAAATGGAATCAGGTTGTGGGAACATCAAGACAGTCTAATGAGTTAATATAACATGGATTTAGTGTAACAATTATTGTAAAAGCACAGAATTATTTGGTTTTAGGCAGAGCACAGATTAAGAGTTATAGATATATTGGCTAATAGAATATTGATATGAGAGATTCAGTTCTACTGATTATTCGACTGTGTGAACAGTATTGATATGCTCATCAGTGTCTTACTTTCTTCTCTATTTCTTGCTATTTCTTTTCACCTCATTGAAAGAAAGAGGTATAGGGTGGACGCGAATGAATTGTTCATTAAGATTTTTGATTCTCAGCCTTCTGGGTACAGCTCTCACCAGCCTGCAGTTTTCTATCACTGCTCACTCCACATTTGTATACTTCTATGTGCTGAGTCTCTTCCTCTTTCCATCCGGAAATTCCCAGCCCCAGAAACCATGAAACACAATACAACTATCTCTTTTCTACTTTTCTCCATGTTCTACCTCTAGGATCTCGGCTGGAGTCAAGCTTACTGGAAACTCAGAACACAGATGTAGAGTCTGTGTCAAAGGCAGACAGGTCAAGGTTAAAACTAGAATCTATCTAGTTGTCATGGTGCATATCTGTAGTCTCAGCTACACGGCAAACTGAGGCAGACGTTGGGTCATGGGAGGTCATGAAGTTAAGACTGGTGTAGACAACGTAATGAACACGACTTCAAAAAAATCAGAACAGCAGCGAGAGAGAGCCTACAAATGAATATGGAAAGTATTTTGGAAAATTTATCAGTCTCTTATAGTGCATTTATTTATTTGTAAAAAACCTCCAGGACAGACCTAGTGCTGGAGTTGAGATACCGCAGACATTAGAATTAGCTAGATTATGTCTAGAGTTAGTAGTAGTTATGTTTAGTGTTAGTGGGTAGTGAAGAAAGTCTTATTTTCTTCTCTATCTGGCATCATTTCCTTATCATTTCATTCTTATGCTTAGGTCCATGGAAAGAATCCTTTTGAGTATCAGTATATATTCTTAATTTCCTTAGCAACTATGTATAGATTTATTTATTTTACTATTATTACTTTATTTTTTGTTTGATGTTTTGAGACAGGATCTCATTATACAGTTGATATGGGAATTGAACTCATTTTGTAGCCTAAACTGACCTCAAACTCACAGTGAACCTCCTGCCTCACCCTCCTGAGTTCTGGAACAACAGGAATTCACCACATTTTGCCAAGTATACCTTTTAAACATTAAATATTTTCAGTATGTTAAACCTGTAAAATACCACATAAAAGTTTGGGGGAGGTAGGAGAGACATCAATAAATAAACCATTAGGCAGAGACAGACTGGGCAAGCAGCGGGCAGGGGAGTTCACAGGGAGCCATAAAGAACAAGTTTTGTTCATTTATGTGCAAATGGACACACTAATAAGTGAAATAAATAGATCACACATATGTCAATACCGTAACTTTTCTCTGGTATGAAAACCTGTAGATGTAAATGAGTTCAAGAATGTAGGATAGATTTTGTGAAACAGGAAATACTCAAAGAGAATGTAGTAGGAGAAAGTATTGAGGGGAAAGAATAAATATGACTTAAAAAAGAAAAAAGCACATGTATATAGGTGGTAAGGGGTTGTGGGGTGGGCAGGGATATGGATAAAGATGAGAATTAACTTGTGCCACACATTGGTACAAATTCCCCAGTGTTGAATGTGATTGTGAGCTGTGTATAAAATGTGCCAATAAAAAACTAAAAAAAGAATAAGCCATTCAATGAACAAAAAAAGTCTGATTGATTTTATGATTCTTAATAGATATTACTTAGATGTTTAACTGGTAACGACATAAAATTCTGTCCAATATACACTATCGTTGGTTTAACTGAAATACGGACCTACCCACTGGCCTGTCAGATATCATTTGTTTTTATAACAGAAATCTCAAACAAAAATTGATAGTATTCAGTAGTGAACTATTTATATGATTTTATTTTGAGTTTAACGGTATACTTTGCATATACATGATCACATTCATCATTAAAACTCTGTAGCTGTACATGACTTATCTTGATTCTCATTTTTCCCTTTCTCCTATCCACTCTACAATCCAACCCTCTAAATACATAAGCTTTCTTTCTATTTTTTTGTTTTACTATCAAATTTGCTCTTTCTCTTCTTTATTTTCCCAGGCTTGATAATACATTTGGCCTTATTCTTAAAAGGAAATGGATTTATAGTCGTGCATTTTGTTACCTTTTTCAAGGAAAATCAGTGGCTTAAAATTCATGTTATCATACCTGGTATAGCTTTCTTGCAAAGAGGTTCCCCTAAAATGTAACCTCAAATATCTTATAGAGTCAAGCAATGGATTTACACCATTAAAATTGCATTTCCTATTCAAAGGAGCTAAAAGTAATTTGTGTTGCCCATAAATGTGGAGACACTTTACATGAGACTAACTGAAAAAGTGAGAAGTATGTAAGGTCTTCCATTTTACTTTTTTAAAAATTTTACCCTACAAGCTAGAAGCTTCTAGTAAAATAGTATTATAAGAAGAATGAAATATAAAAATAAAGTTAATGAATCTAAGATGAGGAAGTCTTGAGCAGGAATAAACTTAGTAGACGTACTGATGTACTGTCAAACAAAAATGATATTAGGAGTAAGGTTATTAAGTCAGTAAACAGGAATTTCTAATTAGTGATCAGTTAGAAACATTTACTTACTCACATGGGAGAAAAAGCTCTGAATATGGATTTTTATTAATATTTTAATAAAGACAGGCCTTATAGGAACAGTCATTCTTGCTTTCCACTGTTAAGAGAATGGTATGGGAAACTAAATGACTTCTTAAAAAGATCTTTAAAAATTATGAGTATGCCATGTATGAACAACTATATGTAACCATGATGCTCTCTTTTATAATAAACTTTAGCTTTTATGGAAAAGCAGAATTATTTTCATACAATTTCATAGTTAATAGTTTAAAACTTTTAAGGTATTTGAGTAACAGAATGAAGTGGGTGGAAAAAAAACAGAAGGTCAAAGACAGAGCGTATCAGATAACAGCTCTACATGAGCAACTTTTTAATTTTATTTTTTATTGGTATAGTTTAGGTATATATTATGATGATATTCATCACTGAACATGTGGACCTGTACAATAGATAATGTGAAATAGGTAGCAAAGGTCAAAAGGGAAGGGGAAGTGCAGGGCGAGGAAAAAGCAAAGAAGGGAAAAGAAAAATACAAGAAAGTAAGCAACTTTAAAGACATATTCCTTATTTACATTTGAGTTGTTTTCTTGCTTCCCACACACAACTCTATTTATGCTGTCAAATATCCATGTCCCAGTCAAAAAAATAAAGTGATGAAGGCTGAAGAGAATTAGTGAGAATTATTCAAACCTCTGATCTAAATATCACTGAGCAATTATTTGCTAAGTGTTCTGCTGGTTATTGGAGAAACATAGGGATGGCCTGCCTCTGTGGTGACAGTATGATATTTTGTTAGTCTTTAGTATACTGATGAATTTACCTCCCAAAGCATCCAACTTTTATTCAAAAGTTATGGGGGCAAAACGAGCTGCAGAGCAGTAATTAAGACCATGACATTTTACTCTTACTGAAACTGGGGAAGAACTAGCTAGTAATGAAAGGTGCTATTTGAATCTGTGTCATTTCTTTTTAACTTTTTTAAATTGAATTCTCTATTGGTACCTTTTATATACAGCTCACAATCACACTGGACACTGGGGAATTTGTACCAGTATATGACACCAGTTAATTCTCGTTTTTACCCATTTCCCTACCCGCCCACAAACCCCATCCCTTATAGACATGCTATTTCTATCTGTGTCATTCTTGAGCTTCATGTTCATCATTCATCCTCCTTCCCAAAACTGTATTTGTTTCCAACTTTCTTAATTCCAGTTCTGAGCTCCCAACTGTCCAGACTCAGAATCCATTACTTCAAGTTCCTTACCCTTTGTCTACATCTGTCAGCTGTTGAGCTTCAAAATGCTCGCTGCACTTGTTCAAAATTTTCATCGGTATTTCCTTCCTTCATGTTGTATATTGTATACTTTCTGCAATATCTTGTCTTCTGGCCTCCAGCTTCTCTGTCTCCTCATGTATTTTACATGGCATACCTTCCTAAAAATTATTTTTTCATAATCAAACATGGTGGCACACATCTTGTAATCTCAGCACTCTGGGAGGCTGAGGCAGGAGGATCCCAAGTTTGGACCTATTCCGGTCAAGTGAGCGACATAGTGAGGTTCTGTCTCAAAATAAAAATAAATTTAAAAAGCTGAGGAAGTAGCTCAGCATGAATGATCTTTCAGTTCTCAGTAAAAAAAAAAATCATAAAGTTTTGTAAACTGTGGATCTGTTTAATATTGCCATAAAGATACCTCCCTATGGCCTACAGAACAATTACAAGCTCCAGAATCTTATATACAAGATTGTCTATGACCAGGTTTAATTCACAATAATCGAGCATAATACTGGTGCAGTACAACAAACCATGCAAATAATATATCTCCCATTTTCTACTTCATTTTCTCGGCTAAAAAAATTAACATTAAAAATAAAACAACTCCCATATGCTGCATTTCACCTTGTGTGATGGTCACTTGCTTTTTATTATTTCACACCATGCACTGGAAAGTGAGCTTCTTAGGGAGATCGCATATATGCTTGGCCTCTATATTCCTCACAGCAGCAGGTGCTCTGGGAGTGTTTGTTCAGTGATATGGAATAGAATGCAATGGAATGAAATGAAATGTCAGCTCTTTTGGCAAGATTATACCTAAACCTTCCCTGTTACATGAACATTTAGATCACTTGAAAGGTCACCAGACAAGGGTATTTTACAATCTTGGCAACTTAAATATTTGAGATTAACTCTGCTTCAGGGAAAGGAGAAATGAGTGAGCTTCTAAGAAGTTATTTTATTTGTATCCATCAGTATCTAATGTTGAATATTCACTGAAATCTGAACACAGTGTGTTATAGTAAAAACTGCCAATTTTATGAATTTTTATGAAATGCGTTGATACAGCCACTGAGATAATGTGTCCATGACAAAAGTTTATTTTTTTTAAAGAATTAGAAACCTAGGTAGCAAACCAAGATTTATACTGGACCCAGGTGCCATGAGATTGAAGATTCTACAATGATTCCCTTTTGATTAAAATACCCTCCAAAATGGCAAACTGTGTCTGCACGAAAAAAAGCTAAATTCCAGAACATGCCTTTACTCTTTAATACTGCTTCCCTTGAGAAATACCTTATCCATATCACAAATAGAATATGGCTCTTGGGGCAGATATGAGCAGCCACAGTTATTTCTGATATGACTCTTCAAAGAGCAAGAAGTCCAATATGTTCATTCCCCAGAGAGAACCACTCTGTGTCTCTGAGATCAAAATGAACTTGTGCAATTAACTGTGTCATATACTGGTACAAATTCCCCAATGTTGATTGTGATTGTGAGCTGTCTATAAAATGTACTGATAAAGAATTCAATTTAAAAATAAAACAAACTTCTACATTCGCTCTCTAAGATGATAACTATGAACGCTAAATGGTTTGCTCTCATATTTAGCCAACTGAACTTTTGAGTCACCCGGCATTAACGGATGGGTTAGATTTAACAGCAACTACCATGCAGGATCAATTTCTTTACTTGGTGATTGGCAGGTTCAGTAGAAGCAACTCCGTGGTATTTCACAGTGGTTGAATTTCTAACCTGCCTCCTAATAGAACATTGTTGAAATGAAGATAGCAAAGGATCATGTCATGGAGTAAACAGAAGCATATGTGTAATAGTCACATTGTACTTGCAAGATTCACACACATTTTTGTCTCACTCTTCAGCTGAAAAAGGGAACTCGGCCTTCTCATCTGAGCAGAATTTCTATCAACTCCTCCCAGCCAAATTTGTATTTTTGTATAGTTTTGCCATTTATAATCAGCTTTAGGGAAAATAAAAAGGAGGTATTTTAGAATTTGGGCTTGAACACAGTTAAACAGGTAAATATGGTATTAGGTTTGAAATGGGATGAGGAAGCAGGGGTGAATTACTGTTTGGCTGCTATACAGTTACTGATGTATTTTGTTGTTAGAAGTTACTGAGATATTTTGTTATGAGAAGGAGAAATTTTATTATTGCCCTCAATTTATCATTTTTGGAGAAAAAAGCTGCAAACTGAAGCAATGAATATATACATGAAGTTTTTAGTTGAATTGTTACTTCGAGTTTTTTTTTTTCCTTTCATAATATGAAGCATGGGGTAATAAAAATATCTTAAGGGTACTTTTTTTTTTTTTTTTGAGACAGGGTATCGCTTTGTAGTTCAGGCTGGCTCTGAGCTCATTATGTAGCCCAGGCAAGCCTCAAACTCAGAAATCCTCCTGTCTCTGCCTCCCGAGTGCTGGGATTACAGGCGTGAGCCACCACGCCCGGCACTGTGGTATGTAGTATTGATGACTGGTTGGCGTGAGTCTCCACGCCCAGCATTGTATGTGGTTACCAGGGATCGAACTCAGGACCTTGTGCTTGCAAGGTAGGCGCCGGAACCACTGAGCTAACCCTGCGGCCCGAAGGGTACTTTTAAGAACAATATATTTAACATTTACATTAATTCAGTTTATTTTTACTTGTAATTGACACAATTGTACACATTTATGGGTAAATGTGCTATTTTGACAGATGTATGCAATGTGTAAAAATAAAATCTAGTAATCAGGCACTCCTTTTTAAATTGATTGTCAAATAATTTCCTCCTCACCAAAATTGCGCTTACGTAACAAAGTACATTATATATTGCCATACTTTCTGTTGACTACTCTTCTTTCCCTTGTCTTAATTTGATAAAGTTGATCCATCCTACAGTGAGTTTGCACAGTTAAAAGTAGAATGTGGTCTCACTCTGAGTGGGCAAATCAATTCCTCTGCTCATCTTATACGTTTCATATGAGTAAGTTCTGGATGTAAAATGTTGCATAATCAACTTGCATACAATTCTTTGCTTTTTCTGTTTCAAATTATTTTCCTCAAAGAAAATGCATTCTCAGAAGTGGCATATTTTCAAGTAATGGAGAATTTATTTAAATTTTATGACAATATTAGTCAAATATCTTTCATTCCTTTCAGTTTATATCTTCCAGAGAAAAATGCAAAACACTTCAGATAATCGTCAATATGTTCAGGTCCTGGATTGTCTGTCTAACCTGAACAGCTTGTTCAGAATGCCAAGCTAGTAGCTTTCCTCCTAGTTCTCTATTACCCATCCTTTTGGATACCCCAACATTCCTGGTTTGCTTGTCTTCCAAGGCTTTCCTTTCACTTTCGTCTTTACACTCCAAGCAACCAGCACCAGCACCAGCACCCTGACTTCTGCTGCTTGATGTTATGGGTCTAATCTTGAACCTTAAAAATATATACCTTATTCTAAATCTACTGGACACATCAAAACCCTGACTAGAAGGAACTCCAAATACAAGTTGTCTGAATACTTTTATATCCGAAGAGGAGGTATGGAGAATCTGAGAGATTTAGTGGTTTATATAACACCACAAACTTGATGGGTTCTACAAAAAAAAAAAAATACTGTGAGCAAGCGATTTGGGAACAAAAGGCTTACTTGGGAGAAAACCTTACGATATACTATGAAAATTGGTGAGTGTGTGCATCAGGTTACCCCTTGGACATTTGCAGCATGGTATTGGTGGAGACGTCATCTGGGAAGATACCTCGGAACTGTCTTAATATGGGACAAAGATTCTGTGGGAAGAATCCACCCATTTCTACCTTTGGTTAAAAGCACCTCTGTAGCGCCACTTCTACCACCTATGCATCTCAAAGGGGCTGAGTTGCTGCTGCTGCCAACTGATGTTCGCAGAACGAACCGCTGATTCTTACAAAAAATTCTCCGCAAGCAACTTGCAAATCAGGTCAAGTCAAGGTGAAGCTGTCAGGCAAACATGTCCACCAGAGTAGAGTATGATCCACACAGGGAAAGTGGTGCAAGTAGAGATACAGAACCAGATCTAACTTTTCATCAAATGTTCAACTAGGATCTATGAATGTCTGACCATTAACTTTATTCAGAAGGCCCAGGTGATAATGACAATATGGCCAACTTTCTTTTTCCTGATGCTGTAGTGTGTGGGATGATCCCAGTCACAATTCTTCTTCAATGCTTGATCTTAAACTTCTCTGGCCAGTGGTGTGCCTTCAGTGTAGAAGAGCAAGGACTAACTCTACTTGCTAGTGAAAAGGTAAAACTTACTAAATAATAAAAAAAATAACTGTGAATCTTAGAAAGTTATATTTTATTGGCATGGGAGACATGTGAATCTAGATCTGGCAAACTGGTACAAAAAGAGAATAAATTTGAGCAAAATGCAGATTTAGGATGGAACGGATATTTCCTTTCAAAAGCAAAAATTTAAGAAACACATCCTGGTAATTATCACATAAAAAAGGATGCTCAACAAAACGTGCATTTCTGATAAACAATGAGTAACTTAGGACACACACTGTAAACATATTGAGAACCACATTTAGTATCTAGTAGGGTATATTAGGATGAAGTAAACTGAAAATTTGGTTCAAAAATTATTTCTTTCATTAATTAATTAAGTTTATTGGCACAATTTATATATATTTATATATAAATATAATTGATCACATTTTATAAAGTATGTACCTGTACATGGTACATCTTAATTCTTCTTTTAAACCCATACCCTCCCCTCTGTTCACTCACTCTTCCCCTCTATTTTTTTTTTTTTTTGAGACAGGGTCTCACTTTGTAGTTCAGGCTGGCTCTGAGCTCACTATGTAGCCCAGGCAAGCCTCAAACTCAGCAATCCTCCTGCCTCTGCCTCCTGAGTGCTGGGCTTACAGCCAAGAGCCAACATGCTGGGCTCTTGCCCTCTATTTTTACAAAAGCATTATCATTTTATCTTTGTTTCCCCCACTTTACTCTTCCTTTCTTCCCCCTTCTCCCCTTCTTAGTCCTGTTTCCATTAGAAAATCTTCTTCCTATCTCACAGTATATATTATACATTTTGGATCTAAATTATACTTTAGTTTCTCACACCAGAAGGACAATATGATATTTACACGTGTGTCCAATTTATTTCACCTAAGAGTACAGTAGCAAGTGGCAACCATTTGGCTAGAAGTTCAAGTTTATCTTTTATAGCTGAGTAGTACTCTATTGTATAAAAACTCTACATTTTCTTTACCCATTTCTTGGTTGATGGATATTTTGATTATTTACTAGATTTGGCTATTACAAACCATGGTGTTATAAATACACCTGTATATACATCATTGCAGTATGATTCTGTTATTTCCTCCAGGAAGATAGTCAGAATGGGAATATCTGGATTAAATAGTGTCTGAAAGACTCTCCACACTGATTTCCACGACGGTTGCACTAGTCTACACTCCCACCAACAGTGGAGAAACTTTCATTTCTTTCCCCAAAACCCTGCCAGGATTTGTTATTGGTTGATTTCTTGATGATAGACATTCTTTCTGCAGTGAGATGGAACCTCAATGTTGTTTTAATTTGCACTTCTTGAATAACCAGTGATAGTGAACATTTTTTCATGTATTTATTTCTCATTTGGATGTTTTCATCTGAGAAGTGACTACTCACTTCATAAGCTCATTTTTGTACAGAATATTTAAATTTGGGGTGTCTGATTGCTTTCCCATTCTTTGAATATTTTAGATATTCTTTGAAGAACAGCTGGCAAAAATTCCACACTGCATTGTCTTCATGCTACTAGTGATTTATTTTGCTGTGCAAAAGCTTTTTAGTAATATGAGGTTTCAAGTACTGATTCTTTGTATTATTTCTTGTGCAGTCAGGGTTTTATTCATAAAGCCTTTGCTTATACCTAGGTTTAAGACTTCTATCTATTCTTTCTTCTACCCAATTTAGTGTTTCCACTTTAATATTTAGATCTTTGCTCTATTTTGATTTTAATTTAATGCATGAGGAAAGACATGGATCTAGTTTTATTATTCAGCATATGGGAAACCAGTCTTCTCAGCACCCTTTATTACACAGGCTATCTTTTTTCTAGTGGAGGTGTTTGGCCCCTTTGCCAAAGAAAAATGTGGCTGAGTATGTTTGGAGTTATTTCTGCATTTTTAAATCTGTTCCACTAATCCTTCAGTGTTTTTGTTTTTGTTGTTTTGCTTTTTGGTGGGTTTTTTCCCCAGTACTAGGCTGCTTTTATCACAGTAGCTCTGTAGTATAATTTCAGGTCAGGGTGTGTGATGCCCTCTGCCTTGCTTATGTTTCCCAGAATTGTTTTTGCTGTGGCAGGTATCATCTGTTTCTAAACAAATTTTAGGAAAGTTTTCTGTACTTTTGAGAGATATGCTATTGGTAGTTTGATTGGGATAGCATTTTATACACACACACACACACACACACACACACATATGGGATGGGGATTTAGCTCAAGTGGTACCGCACCAACCTTGGATGCACAAGGGCCTGAGTTCAATCCCTGGTACAGGAAAAAAAAAAAAAAAAAAAATATATATATATATATATATATATATATATATATATATATATATATGTAAATAAATTTGGGTAATATGGTCATTTTTGTTATATTGCTTCTTGCTACCCAACAGCATAGGATATCTTTTCACTTTCTGGTATCTTTCTGATCTCCTTTTTCACAATATTTAAATTTTCAAAGCATAGGTATTTTATTTCCTTTCTTACATTGATTTCAAAGGATTACATTTTTTTCAATGGCTTGTAAAGGTATATTTTCACTAATTCTCTGAGTGTTTTATATGAGTACAGGAATGCTATTAATTTTTGAATGCAGACTTTGGTTCCAGCTATGTGACTGAATTTGATTATTAAATCTAGAAGTCTTTTAGTGGTATTTTTGAGAATGTTTTCTGTAGAATATCATGTCACCTCCCTATAATGATAATTAAATCCTTCTTTACCTATATTCCTTTTTTTCTCTTGCCTAATTGCTCTGGTTAATATTTCTGGAACGATATTCAATAGGAATGGTGATAGTGAACATCTCTTCTACACATCCTACCCAATACCCATTGAGCTGAGTGCTGAGTGGCACCTCCAGTTTGGTTTCCATAATTCAGCTATAGTGTTTTACATTAACAATCAGAATGAAGCTCTATGTGACTCAAATGGGCATGCCAGATGGTGGACTGGTTGAGAATACCTCCCCCACAGTGGCTGTCATGGAAACTGAGGCCCTTGTCTGTGAAGTGGCAGGACTGTGCTGAGTTAGGTGCAACTGAGATCAGCATGACATCAATTAAAAATACTTTCCCTTGAATTATGGCCTCTCACTGACCTGATGGGTTATTTGTTAATTGCACCTGGTTCCAGTGCCCATTTTTTCTATCCAAGATGTCATACCAGGCTATAAGGATATAAGCACCATCTTGCCAGGTGTTTTCATACCTGGCAGTATTTCACCAGAAGTATTTCACTAGACCTCTCCAAAGTATACCCTGCTCCCTTTTTCTTTCCATGATTGTATTCAATAAATACTGGATATGCTTGGGAGGGGTGCTTTCTTTTGCTGGCTTAACCAGCACTGCTCAGATCCCATGACTGAATTTTCTCATTCTGATTCTCATTTACTATCTATGCTTTAATTTGCCTTGTGCTATGGTGACTCACAGGAGGCCAGGACCCACAGCAGAGGTTCTAGCAACATCCTCTTGCCTATTCTCTATAGATATCCTTGTCTTGTTCTTGATTTTAGAATTTTTTCAGTTTTCTTCAGGCTTTTATTAGATTGAGATAAATATTATATATTACAATTTTCTGAAATACTTTTATCATGAACAGGTATTGGACTTCCTCAAATGCCTTTTTTGTACATACTGAAATGATTATGATTTTTTTTTTTTTTTTTTTTTTTTTTTTTTTTTTTTTTTTTTTTTTTTTTTTTTTTTTTGCTTTTTGAGACAGGGTCTCACTTTGTAGTTCAGGCTGGCCCTGAGCTCACTATGGTGCCCAGGCAAGCCGCCGTGAACTCAGCAATCCTCTTGTCTCTGCCTCCCGAGTGCTGGGATGACAGGCGTGAGCCACCACGTCCGGCATTGTGGTATGCGGTATTGATTGTTGGTGGGCGTGAGTCTCCATGCCCAGCATTGTAT